>OMKK01031279.1:23203-42268 GCA_900302305.1 Polymixia japonica | reverse complement strand
CAAAGCTGCTTTCGCCATTCGGTTGTAAAACCTGGCATTTTCAGGAGGTCACAGGTTCGGTGGAGAGCCACGTGAATTTCGCAAGCTGGCTCAGGGAAAAAAAATAGCAATGGATGTGCTGATGTGCTACCTCTCAAACTATTAAAGTAGGCTGTCTGGAGAAAAGTCCCCGTAAAACGAGGATTTATCCCCTCGCTTGAGCTGATGTGGAAAAATAAATGGTGAAATAGGGAAAAGGAAAAATGTATGACTTTACAATATGAAATCTGTCTGTTAATCTACAGTATATAGTGGAACATTGTAGTGGGCCAGTCCTGTCATCAGCCTGTGATCTATCCTGATATATAACTTAAAATAAATCATTACCTGTGATGAATCTACGATGAATGAGTGTTGTTGTTCGGGGACTGGCAAAAACCAAACACCTTTGAACAGTTCTGGCATGATTAGGTGCAAAGAAACTACCCCCAAAGGCACAAACCCATTGACTGCAAGTAATGAAATGAATATAAAAGGTAATGGATATGGAAGGTAATAGACTATTGGAGAGCGTTGTGACAAAGCCTGTATTTCTCTTTTGACTCGGTAAAAGGACAGCATCAGGTGGCGTTCTGAATGTGGCCGGGCCTTTGTGTCGCCCAACTTCACTGTGTCATGCGGGGGATGTGATGAAGTCACTCGGATAAGCCTGACAGATGAGAATAAGGCAGAGGTCGAGTCAAGAGGTCAGTCATCACAGTAACTCTTTCAGTCAGTCTGCACAGGCCTGTGCAAATAAAGAAATGAAAGGCTCGCCATTTAATCATAAGCCCGGGGCCTTTTTATAGGTCCCCACGCACCGAATGTTTTCTCTATAAAAGGTAAAGTGTCAAATGTTTCCCAATTTAAACGGAAAAGGTCAGAAAATGTATCTGAAAATAGATTCATCCTCGCAACTGACACTGCGTTTTCCCCCGGGGTTGGGTATAGAAGAATATACATAAACCCTTACGTCATCTGAATCAGGCACGATGATGTACAGTAGTGTGTATGGTGGTGGTGGTGGTGGTGGTGTGCGGGGGAAGACCCAGGCCACAAAACCCCCAGGCCTTCGCTAAGCCTGCAGCCCTCCCGCATGCCAGTGACATCTTAGCCTGTCCGCAGCTGTCCCTGGAGACTCACTGCCAATCACAGACCTCCTAACAATAAGTCGCGCTGTCGGGGGGCCTTCCTGTCGGGGGCCCCTCGCTGTTAGTGGGAGGCGGCAGATATTTTAGAAGGCGCCTATAGGTGGTGGCGTTGGTGTTAAATATGAACATAAGTTGAATGTTTAACATTTAATGCGTCAGTCGCTGGCTGTGTGTTGGTGGGGGTTGAGTGGCGATGGGATGACCCTGACCTGGAGGATTTAGCTAGATGGAATCCAGCGTTTAGCCAGGTCCTTTTCATCATGTTGATAAATTAAATGCAGGCAAATGAAGACACGCATATAGGAGTGCATGTACTCTTACACACACGCACGCGCGCACGCACACACGCACGTACGCGCCTACTGACAGCAAGACAACACAGAATAAACAGCCCCCTTACACGATCGCAGTAGATAAACAAGTCTATCTATTACTGAATACACTCTGCTTGTTAAGAGGCTTCTCACCATCAGTTTTTCCTGACACGCAGTTAATAGGACAGTTACTAACGAGTTACCGAAGAAGAAGAAGAAGATCTGGCGTGACTCAGATCCGCTCATCCATCAAGTGATTGTCATGTTACACAGAAGCTGCAACTGCAACGCAAGATTGCCTTACGTGATCTACTCTCGCACCTTGTACATTTACTAAAGCAGGGACAGTGCTGTATGACTAAGATAAAGGCCCCGGTCGGATAGAATGAAATTACCTTTCTCCTCCATCCGTCCTTGATGGATGTAACCTCAGATGTAATGTGGTCGGGGAGTACAAGCGTCTTCTTCTACAGTACACAGAGTTTTAATGCGAGTATAGACATGGTAGACTAGCGAGGAAGTGGAGATCTTGGCTAAAATGTAATGAAACAGTCCCATCGCGTAGCTTGATTAAGGAGATACCTGCTCATGGGAAATAATCACGTTGCAACTTTCAGATCCAATTAAAATACTAGGTGCCTTTGATTCCAGCGTTTGCAAATGCAAACAAACCTTTAACCGTTTCAAAATCTGTTTACAGCTGTTGTTGGCATCACACACGTTACCAGCCCTTATATAAAGAGCTGAAACATTTTAAATGAGTGTGCGTTCTCATCATAGTTCACTTAACACAAGGGTCATGACATTGACCCTGGAAGCCAGACCGGGCCTTTTTAGGGTACGAGAAGGTCACATGTGTTGGACTGTCGTAAAAGATGTGCAGCAGTTGACACCAAGATCTGGTCAGGGAGGAAAACTGATCCAGGGGGTCCTGGAAAGGACTTCAGCAAGAAGATACCACACATTGTAAAATACCGACTCTCACACTTCACTTGATGACGCATTTGACCAAGTGAGTGGGATGAGCTGGCCTGTTAAAACCACAAAGATCCTGTAACATTCCTGGTTTCCATTCCCTCTACCAGCGGCACGCCCTTTCCGTCTTATCCTTCCTGTGTTATTTAAAATACAGGAAATAAACACCACACATATCATATCACACATACAATTTGATGCCAGTGACCATGGACCACTTAATGTCGAGAGGCTCTTAAAGTGGTGAAGGAATCAAAGGAGTTCTTTGAAGTGAAGGGTAGTTTGGGATGCAACTAAAGCAGGGAGCAGCTGTAGAAGATGGAGTGCTTACTTCAACCTTTATTTAACCAGGGAAGGTTGTCGGAGCAACACTGAATTCACATCTTGAAGCTGCACAGTAGAATGCAGTTTTCCGCTATTCAGTAATGGTTAAGTGCCTTGCTCAACGGCAGTTTAACAGTAGTTGATGAGGAAAGGGGGAGTTGAACCAAAATCACAGCTGATTTACACGTAGACAATGTCAACAATTAACCTGGGGTCTTAGCACACCGGCCAATTCCTTTAAACAGACATCTTCCAAGCTAAAGATCCCTGTAAGCTTTAGGCTGTTCATTTTTATTGGAACCATCTCGTCAAATAACTGTACATAACCTCGACTGGAGGATAACTTGTATCCTGTTTTTCTGTTCTGTGGATAGAGGTTGCTTTGTTATTAACTTTGAGGAATTATTAGTATGGCTATAACAGGCTATGAGAAATCCCAGCAAATCTGGCCTTGAACAAAAACATCAATATCATGTTCAAAGCAAAGTGTAGAAATCACTTATTAGTAGCCCAGAAACAACCAGAAGTCTAGTCTAATTCTAGTGTATTCCTCAACCAAAAGCAATCAATAACAACATTTACATATTTTTATTTAAAGGTGCTATCAATAACTACAATATAACTACACTAACAAACCAAAACAAGAAGCACGGTGTTGTCTTGTTCAGGCTGAGGGGAGGATCTGTTTGACGGACCGTCAAACCAAAACAAAGACCAGGAAGTAGAGAGAAACAGAACCACTGAGACACAATCAAAACAGAGAGAGAGGAAGCTTTCAGACCATCACCAATATACTGTATCTATATATTTTTTTATTGTTTGACAGTTGGAAAGGAAACAGGATACAGTAGGGCACAGAGCTATGGTGGGATTCAATCTTCAGCCAGTAGGTGGGGGTCTTAGCCACGAGTCCTTCATCCTCATTGACTTCCATGGCTCAGAGGAACCCTATATCCAGTCCGCACGGCACTTGCCTTCAGCTGACCCTGAGATGGGGGGTTTAATGGGAGATTAGGTTAGTTTAGCTCTGATTACAGGATCACTCTCTCCTTCACCCAGACTGTCAGGTAAGGAAAATAAGATAAAAGTTAAGGCAATGGCACGGCTGGGTGAAGAGGCACAGGAGCACGCCCACACAGCAGACGTACTTATCCTCCGTCTATACCGCGGCGGCACGGCAGAGAGCCACTCGTGACTCCTCTTCACCTCCTGTCAAGGAAAAATCAGACGAGAGTTGAAAGCAGCTCAACCGCTTCAAGGGCCCTTTCTGACTGAGGGCTCGCTCCACTTGTCGTCAGGTCGTTGAGAGGTCGAGCGCTGTTGTGTGAGCATTCAGGTGTTTACATGGAGTCTAGGTGCTTTCCGTGGGGGGAACTGTAACCATTTAGATTACCGTGAATTATGAACTGAAAAGCAGACATACCAGATTAAAGTTGTAGCTTCTCTGTGTAGTTCTTATTGGAGAAGGTGTCATATAGTCTTGCTGTCTGACAGACTAAGGTGAAGGTGCTCTGTTACCATGGCAGGTGTCTCAGGTGTCTTGGAAACTAAGGTCAAACACACAGATGTAACATAATCAGTCTCCTGCGTTATTTCCACCTCGGAAATCAATCGTCCCGCGGGGAAAAGCTGTCGCGTACAATATGAAAAATGGTCCAGGAAACTATATAATCCCCAGAGACAAATAAGAAGGTCCAGGTCAATTCAATTAAACTCAATCAAGTCAAATTCAATTCAATTCAAAACGTTATCCATCCACAAGGGACGTTTGGTGCGCAGGCAAGGTTAACAGTAAAAACAAATAATAAAACAACAGAAAAAAGGTAATAACAATTATCACAATGACACAAGTTACAAATCAACATGGTAGCTAGACAGGATGAGAGGGAGTCAGTTGCTTGAGTTAGTGCAGTAAATGTTTGCGGTGCCCCGAGAATATAAATATCAAGTTACATAATTAAAAACTGTTAAGCTTATGCTGTAGGGAGATTGAATATTTTAGTAAAGCGTATCAAATTCAATATATGCAATGTTATGGGTGAAGGGGAAAAGTGAAATGCAAATTCTGCATGCTGCACAAATATTTAGCCAAAATAATCCTCTTTATTTACAAATAGGCATTTGATGGGTTGGTTTTATTCAAAGCACCTTATAGTAAGCTCCCGTGAATATATAGATTCCAGCGGACTCCAACTTTGGATAATTTGTGAACATTTCTATTGCTATGCTATCAAAGCTATTGTGTATGTTTTTTTAAGTAACTATAAATAATATTTTTTAGGCTTAGACAGAATGGCTTATGTATCCCATTGTGGTTGGTCCAAAAAATGCAGACGGCTCCATTCCAGGTTAGAAGGGGGTCCGGCTGGCTGCGTGGTACCCAGCTGGGACCACCTCCGGCACCCCCGCTGCTCCGGACAGATGGAGTAGGCCACACACACCATCCGCAGGTATATGTTTTACTAATATGCTAATTCGACGTGTACATAACGTACATCATAACAAGCCGTTTAATCCGTTAATCATATTACGGTCTCAAAGGGCTTCACAGGCCCACGATTAACGGAGGAATTAAACGACACCCCCTGACCTCGACCCTCGATTGGGCAAGAAAAAACTCCCAGAAAAAACCTTGATTAGGAAGAAAATGGAAGAAACCTTGGGAAGGGACACAAGGGAGGAATCCTCTTCCAGGACGGTACAATAGGTGCAGGGTCAAATGAGATGGTAACAAAATCTGTACTTGGAGCGGTAACCGGGCCAACATCACAACAGTCTCCAGGACGACAGTCTCCAGGTCAGTACAGTCCCACTCATCACCCCCACAATCGTCATGACAGCCAAGCCATGGCACACAGACACACCTCCCTAGGGAGGAAGAGAAGGAAACCCACTCATAGGCACGGTAGAGGCGCTCATTCATCCAAGCACAGAAGGAGACATGGTACACAACCTTAGACATGATAAGAGAAAACAATGTAAACAGTGAGGGCTATAAGATGATGCATGCAGAGGTCACGGCCAGGGTGGGACACCCAGCTGCTGCTGCTGGAAGTGGGGAGAGGTGCAGGGGGTCATGACAGGAGGGGTTGAGGGAGACCACAGGGGGTTGAGCCGGTGGGACACATGGAAGGGATCAGTTGACGGGATACATGGGCGGGACACACTGAGAGGTGGGGCAGCAGCTGGTATCCATAGACCTGGAAAGACAGGGAAAGAGAGAGACCCATACACACAGCAGACCATCAGAAACATGGGATAGAGGTTAATCATATAACCAATACTTATAGCAGGAAGAATCCATGCCTGGGTTACAATCCCATCGGCAGGTACCTAAACCAATGCTAACTAAGAAGCTATCTTAGTTCTAAATAAGAGCCTGTCACTGCCAGATTAGACAAGATAGGTTGACTATGTTATAGAATTAGCCAGTGCTAACTAGGGGACTAGCCTCGCTAACCTTAGAGTTTAGGGCAATTCACACTACATTTCTCTCTGCCAAAGCAGGGAGCAGATACCTAGGCTGGTCACCATCCAGATATCTGCAATGTATCTGCACTCATTTTAGCAAAATCCGGCTAGCCCTGCTGGCTCCTTTTTGGCAGTTTCCTGAGAATGTCAACAGTCAACTCAGCAGTCCAGCCAATTTCAGTGAGTCAAACTGTGCAAACTCTGCTACGCTGGACATTAGTCAATATTCCTATTAGAGGACTGAGCTGCCATATCCTAAGAAAGAAGAAACAGGCATCGAATAAGAAACCAGCATTGAAGACAAACTGAATGATCTCAACTTGCAGAATTGTTCACTAATTTTAAGATCTTTATATCTTACATAATACGTATACAGTCTATGATGTAGATCCGTGGTGACATCGTATGGTGACATGTCTGCCCCCTGCAGGCAGAGAGGGAACAGGCCTTCAGCGAGGCCCGGGTCACCACTCAGCAAAGCACGCCTCACTAATGTCATGAAACTCAAACAGGCAGTGCAACACTGGAAATAGTTGTTTGCGGTTAAACACGTTTGCGCGTCTGTGCGCGTGTACGCGCGTTTGTCTATGCGTGCGCGTGTTTTCCGATGCGTGAAATCAATCTGCAAGGAGCGCTAACGCCACCAATCCCTATCTAATAAATTAGATATTGTGTTTGCGCAGACGTCCCCTATTTCCCAGCTGTTATGAAATATTATTTCCCCATAAAATGCACCACCGCTCCTTGCTATTGAATAAAATTCACCTTAACGAGATTCTTGATCGCGTTTGACAAGTAGGTACCAAACTAGCACTTCCCAAAGTTTCTTCCGCCGGCTCTCAGACTGCCTGGGGACAATAACAGTGGATATGCTGAGTGCCCAGTGTTCCTGGACTCTGAATTTCATAAGCCTAACAACCTGTCAGTGAGAAGTGAATGGCCAAAATAAGGGGCCTCGATTTATGGCTTTTGACAGTTGGAAACGGATGGTGCAGCACCGCAGATAACTAGCCACAGAGGAGGAGGGGGGGGGGTTCAGGGACAGCAGCCAAACAAAGCTGCCATCCACATTGCAATAATAGGAATATGATGTCTGGGATAGATGAGAGTTTTGACTTGGTCCTCTTGCGCCCCCATGTGGTGGAAGACCGACGTGACGGGACAGGACGTGAGAGGATGGTTTCATTGCTGTAATGTGAGGCATTCGTTCGTTCATTCATTCATTCATTTTCTTACCCAGTTACTCCTGTTCAGGGTCACGGGAGTAAACTGGAACGTATCCCAGTTTACTTTGGGCATGAAGCAGATGGGTTGCCAGATATAATATAGTATATTATATTATACACAAACTCAGACGCCCTCTGGAGCTGTGAAGCGACAGTGCTAATCACTGAGTCACCATAGTGTCAGATATGAGGTACTGGCCTAGTAGTGTAGTGTGCCTGTCTCCCAACACACTGATTACATAGAATAATAAACTGCTTTTGTGAAAAATACAATTGCCCAGTAACAGTCCAAAACATATTGCTTTACCCTTTACATTTACAATTAGGGACCAAAGAACCATGACACTGATCTCTGTTTGAGCTGCCAAATGAGAGCAGTTTTGTTTTAGTTTCCCAGTTTTGCTGCCCTTTCGAGCATAACTGGTAGTTATTTCCACACTGATGTCAGCAGACGTTTACAAATCCCGGCCCTCAAAATATGCTGAGCACAAGAAAAATGATGAATTAAAAAGCTTAAAAAGTACCGCTCACACAACGTGCATGGCACCGTGGACGCTGCGAGGCGGAGGCGTGCGTCGAGTCCATACTAAACTGACACATTGCTTCAGTGAACATGGCAGGAAGCAAATGGTGGGCTGCCAACCCAGATACACTAAGGCCCCCTATCAGTTTATAGATGTAATGGATCCAGCAGGCGGACGGAGCCCATTCCCCCTCCAGAGGCACTTTGGAAGTGCCACGGCGCACGACAGCTCAGCCTCCGAGGGAAACCAAGCGCTCAGTGCGACCATTCACACAGCTCACCGCGGAGAGATGGAGAGAGAATGGGGCTTATGAAACAGCAGGGAAAACGTCTGTCTTATGTAATAATAATAAAACCATATGATACTTAGGCCAGTTATGGCCCGGGGAATACATCAGAGAAACGCGTGTAGACGGCCTCTATTACTGTAATAAAAAGGACACAGCCTTTAAGAAATCTTTATTGGAAAAGGATCCTTGTGTTTTCTGTTCACTGGAGGAAGTAACAATAAAGATGGCCACCGCGCATACTGTTCTTAACCCCTTGATTTAATGAGATGGAACCAATTTCTTCGGTCTGTTTGCCAGCCTGTCACATAAAGGTTTTTTTTAAAAAGTCCGTGTCAGCGATTACACCAATACTTAGCAGTTACAGTAACAACACGGTTTGAACCAAAAACAAAAAACCCACCAAGAATCCTTATTATCCAGTGGAGGAATTAAAGTCTGACCAACGTCTTTGCGCAAGGTCAACATCGTGTGCGACAGGACGGGCCGGCAGCGCACCGAACAGGCCCCTGGACCGAGAGAGAGAGAGAGAGGGAGAGAGAGAGAAGGTCGAGCCTGGTTAAAGTTGCATGAGGAACCCGTGTCAGGAGGCAGGGCCCTGCTTGGCAAAAGGTGTCGGCCGCTCGGGTGACACACCGGCTGGCCGTGCGAAAACGGAGCAGAGAACAGGAGATCAACAGGTGGGAGAGTATCAGATCACCTGGAGGAAAGACGCACTCAGCACCTGTACCTGGACAAGATGTCAGGTAAGATCTCTCTCTCTCTCTCTATTAGCGAGGATGAAATAACGGAGTGTTAGAATAATCTAGTCGGATCTACAGTATCATAAAATGAGTAAGGATGACTGTAAAATGATGGACAGGGAATCGGTGAGTCCATCACCTGGCATGATCAGTTATGATGACGTATGTGATGAGTAAATAAATTGGTAAATCTATTTCATGAGGCACTATTCACATATTGTGAAGGTTAGAAAAGTAATAATCTCGAGTAACTAGAGTAAATACGTTGAAGTGACACGTTTTTATAACCTATTACTAGAGTATCGAATAATTAAAGCAACGGAAAGCCCTGGAATTAAATGCTAAATTATTAAACGCTTAAACGCTAAACGTTAACTAAACATGAGCATTACACTATTAACTTCAATTAGACCATAATGCTGACCGCAGATCTTACTGATCCCATACAAATGTAACCATCACAACAGTCCTGGGTTGGACTGCATGCCTGCTGCATTACTTCCACCGCTGGTAGAAACATCTTGAAATATTTGTTTTCAGCGCAGGGGGGGGCAGTCTGATCTACAGTCTTAACTGAATCAAACACTAACTTGAGATAATGTGTGTGTGCCGCAGTATGACTAGATCTACCCATTGCGCAGCGTTTGAGAAAGAACAGATTGCAGCGGTTATTGCGGGATTAATACAGAAATGGATCCGTGGATGGATGGATAGATGGATGTAGGATGGGGTGGGGGGGGGACTTGACGGAGATGAGCCCCGTTTCCCTCGTTACTTAACATCTGAAGCCGAGGTGCGCTCATGCATACATACTAATCTGAGGATCTGTGGCCCCTGGCTGTCTGCCTGCCCGCTGCCTCCCATCAGAGATCCACTCAGCCCAGCAGATGACATGACTGCGATTAGGTTACAAATATACGTCTAATTCGCTGACTGAGCTACAGTAGGAACAATGGAAGCTTGTTAGCGCACAGAAGCAGGCCAACAGTGAATGTCTTTTTCATGTTAGTCGGGAAACATATGTCAGGAGGTGGACGTAAAAACGTCATGCATAACTGCATACACGTTTGGCGTGGATGGTCCCCGGCGGACGTCAAGCTCCTTACCCTGAAAACGTACGTCACTCCCCCATAATCCGTCACAGGGAAAAGTAATCTTTTCACCGTCCCTCCATCTTTTCTTCTGCCCACCTTAAATTAAATTAAATGAAAAATCTGTAGGTTTATTTTATTTTTCCTGTACTACTCTCACACATAATCATTCTATGGTCACGGTAATATTGTCAGGGTACTATGGCTGTGAACTTTGCACCCTGTACTGTTGGTTGCTTGTAATTTTGAAAATCTAGGAATCTATTCCACCTTTTTTAGTCACGTAGTTCAGTCTGCATGAGTGTCAGCTAAATGCCTAAACATGTAAACGCATAATGTAGATTCAATGTCACCGTGTGTATAAAAGTATAAAAGTACTAATTGAAAGAAACGATGGTGCTGTTTCTTCACGGGGGTGACGGGCAGATCCCTCGCATCCATGGGCCAACTGATGTGATGGAGTCATATCAAAAGGAATCAATGAGACGCATCAGGAGAAACAGCAAGAATCTCCTTCAGGATGTCTTTTACAGGGGAGTCCACGCAGGGGACAGAGATACCCCGGTACGTGTACGATAATGACACGTTTTTGATTTATGTGTGATTTTTTAAAAACGATTTACGTCACTGGCTGTTTGTTATCAATAAATATTGTATACAGTTTATATAGAGTTTTTATCGCTTTATCCTCTCCGTCGATACGGGCGGCTTGTTCCTACAGATCCCGGCTCAGTCCGGCAGGGATGCGAAGATGATCCACTCCATAGCCAGCCTGATCAGAGGGAAGAGCAAGCTTCTCCTCCTGGAGAGCCCCGACACCGTGGAGATCTACAAGGTCAATGGTCTGCTATTGACACGAGGTCTCACTGGCGTTGTACGTTAGCGGGGCCGACGCTCGCTGACCACTTCAAGCCCCCTCGTGTCGGCGAGCGTCCTGCCCGCTGAAGTGCCCTTGAACAAATCCCGGCGTTGTTCCGTCCGGGGGGAGCTGCTCTGCTGTTGAACCCCCGCTGACCTCCCCGTTGAAGAGGCTCGGGCACAAATTGGGGTCATTACAGTATGCTAAGTACCTTAAAGGCAGCGATGAAACAGAAACAGACGCCAAATCACGACGCCCTTTCTCGCCGTAAACCTCAGATTTTTCACTCGAAGTGCATGGAGACAAAAATCCCATCTGAAACAGAATTTGAATATGTTATTCCTGTCATTTTAGCCTGTTCTATGTTTATCAATATTTATAAACATGAACATTTCTCTCCAGTTGAGGGAATAAGAGAACTTAACTGGGATGTCAACAACATACAGGGGTGGACATTTAGTTTTGAGGAACTTTTCTACTTTTATTACACTGCTTTTCAAATGAAAACATCCCACTTTTTACTCCACTACATTTATCTGAACCCTACAGTTTCAGTTACTATGGTTGCGCATACAAAGCCCTCGATAAAACCATGAAAATTATGCACTTTCAGTGTCCGAACATGTGAACTTTAAGAGGAAGTATTCAAAGCCGGCCTGAGTGGACCATCAGTCCCTTTAATAGATTTTAGAGGTGAATGTATCAGAGCTTCTAAACACTGACTTACTTTTTATACTTAAGGATAATACATCTCAAATTCTTTCATACTTTCACTTAAGTAGAATTTTGAATACAGGACTTTTAATTTTACTTTTACCAGAGTAATATTCCATCTTGGGGTTTTCACATTTCATTTTATTTAAATATTTGTGTACTTTGTCCGCCACTGACCAGAGACAATGACTGGGAAGCTGATTGAGTTTGGTTGAGCCAGTCATCATCATCTGTCCAAGAAAATAGAAATCTCATGTGAAATGTGATACTGGGTGGATTTCACCTTTAACCGCAACATGTGTCCACAGCTGGATAAACCAACAGTCCGCTCGGGTGGAGCTGGCATAGAGCACACATACCTGCCAGCCATCGCAACGAAGGCCTCCAACCTTACTTCAATGAGAGGGGCTCTGAGTCAGTCCTGTCCTTACCTGTACGACAAGCGTAGAGGATCTTTCTCTTCAGTCGGCTCACATAGAACTGTCGATCGGGCTAAGAAGCAGGTACTGTAATTATCAACTGAAATTCTGTTTTGAGAAAACCAACGATTAGGACGTTTCGTTTTACAATCACATCTTCTCCCCGTTCTACGTATCAGAGCAACCTAAAGGCGCTACGAGAGTCTAAGAAATCCAACGTCACCGTGACAATGACCTATCTAGGACAAGGTCATCCGGGGTCAGCGTTGGGGTCGTTTGAAGATGAACTGAAGGTGCTCCAGCAGATCAACGGCGGGGAAAACATCTGTGTCTTCAAGGGCTTGGTGACACCTGGAGGTATGATCTGTGGAATTTAGAGGTTCCAAACCATAAAATAACAAGTTCCATTTGGTGGACATTTTTATGGCCCGTGCATGTGCCATGCATGCATACATTTCCAGGGGGAATCTAACCCATAATCCTGTCTGTGTTAATACCAAGCTCTGCAGGACAGGGAAACAAATGTAAAGGTTCGACAGACATTAAAGCAACATCAGCACTGTCTCTTCTCAACCCTTATGGAATAATTTCTCCCTTGTATTCACTGTGGACTGTAGAGACGTTCCAGTTTGTCTCACAGAGACACAGAGGTTACCCCTTCAGCGCCAGCATGTACGTGAACGGTTTGATGGCGGCCAGAATCAGCTCCTGCTGCGAGTACCGGTACGCTCCAGGCTTCCAGCAAGGCAAGAAGAGCTGCTTCAGGCTGACATGGCTGGCTGGGGGAATACCCTGTTACAGGTCAGCCTTCAACCTTCATGAGCCTTTGACCTCCATGAGTCTTCAACCTCCACGAGCCTTTAACCTCCATGAGCCTTCAACCTCCATGAGAATGAGACCATAACATCTCCAACATTTAACAAATTAGTATCAGCCAAATAAACTCATGATTGTAATTGTAGGGTGAATGGGTACCCTGTCCTAAACGAGATGTATATTGTGGATCAATGAAGAGAAAAACGATGCATATTGCATGACATTAGGAAATGATTTCACCAGCGATTCATGGTACACCACATTGTGCAAGAAATATGAGTCATGATCAAAGTGATTTTTTTCCATCTTTTTCAGATGTACAAGTCTTCGAAACAAATACAGCTCCTGCCAGCATTTGAACAATGGCACAAAGGAGAATTTAATTCTCCCTCTAGACCAGAGCCCTGGCAATGGTATAAAGCCTGGAATGAGTGTCTCAACTTTCCATTACTTCCTAAAACTTATTCATCAAATGTTGTCTTGTCAGAAAGCCCAATCCCTGTTTTCAATGGACTATTCTGAAGACAAAATACTGCATGAGGTACTTCTCTTAATTTCTTTCTTCTAACGTCTCCTATGCAGGCCCCGTAGAGTCGTGTCCATCAACCCCTCTGTTCGTTCCTGCCAAGCCAGCGAAGAAGTCGACGAGAAGGACGACGAAGCACCGCAAGGAAGGTAGCGGCCGATCCACAGACAGCGAGGACCCCGGCGTAACTAGGGTCAAAGACGCTTCGAAGCCCAAACGAAGTAAGGGTCGATCTAAGCGGAAAGCGGACAAGGCCAAGGCGGCCGGTATTAACCGAGGCGAAGGTCAAACCGGCAAGGGCTCCGAGTTGTCACGGAGTTCACCGGCGACGGTCGAGCGCGAAAGTCAACCGTCGTCCGCCAAGCGGGACCAAATGAACCCGAAGTCCTCCGGCAAAGTCAAGACCCCACAGGGCGACCACCAGGAACTCAACAAGACGGCCAAAGTTCCCGGTGAGTATCGCTTCCCTCATTTTTCCTCGTGTGTGTCAAGGGAAGATGGAAGAGTCTGGCACCGCGATTCCACACAAGTGGAGATGCAGACGAGCGCCAGGCCCATCTGCATGTGGTATTTCCATTTATATAAAAAAAAAAACTTGGAAAAGAGAACAGAAGTGTTTCTTTTTTTTTTTTTCCCCTCAAAGATTCATTGCAGGATGAGGAAGTACTGACTAAGCAGAATGGAGAGAAAAAGAAAGACCTGGGATCAAATGGGAAAAGCAGAGATGGGGAAAGACTGAAGGACTTCTATGAAGAATGTGTGGAAATGAGCTCCGTGTTGGATCGAGGCCCGAACAAACACAACTGGTTCAAGGCAAACAGTGAGTAAAAAAACCAAAAAAAAAAACCCAAGAAACCCACAGAACAGTAGGAAAGGACTGGAATCCCCCTGTGTGTTGTAACTGATTTACATAATACACTTAAGCCGTAAAAAGTTGAATTTACTGGAAAAGAGGTGCGTTGAACAACGTCCCGTTGGAGGAAGATGGGTTTTGTGTGGTAGAAATGTTCGCGTTCGCAGACACGCGCATAAACGCGTGCAGAGATGGACGCACACACAGATGCGCGCGCACACGCACACGTCAAGTCAAGTCAAGTTTATTTGTGTAGCGCTTAATCACATTACAGTCTCAAAGGGCTTCGCGATTAATTAAACGACGCCCCCCTTTGACCTTGACCCTCGATCGGACAAGAAAAAACTCTCCCAGAAAAGATGGAAGAAACCTTGGGAAGGGATATGAAGGAGGGATCCCTCGTCCGGGACGGTCAGGTGTGCAGTAGGTACGGAGGGGGCGAAGAAGTCACTGACATATGCCCGCGCGCAGAAAAAAAACACGATTTCGTAACGTTAATGTTTTCGCGTAAACAATGGGTGACTGCACTTTGGCTCTTCGAGAGCGAGCGCCGCGCCTGAGCCTTCAGTCTCTGTCTGTATGCCAAGTCCTACAGCGGTGCCGCCTCCAGAAGAGGCTGTCCTCGTGTCCCAAAGCGACAGGCTCAGACGTGGAGACCAGCGGGGAAAGTGACAGCGTCCCGCACCCCGAAGGAGAGCCCGGCCACCAGGAGGCAGCCAGCCAGAGCACCGGCGAAGAAGACAAGCCTGCGAAAGAACAAGACCTGCAGGCACAGGTTGGTGTAAAACAAACAAATGATTGCAGTAATTCTTTGGACCAGAAATATTCTTAGGAATAAACCTCAGTGGAGATGGCCCTTGAACTAACCATGTTCCTCTAGTGGTATTAAGCAGAGTTCATTCATCTGAGAAACTAGTCTATGACTTTTTGGGGCAAGGCAGGCATTTGGCACAGTCTTAACCACCATGATGAAAAACATCCAGCAGTATCTGAAAAATCCCTTAAAGCCCCACTCCAGCCAGTGCTATTTCCTGTTTTCCAGTTAGCGGTCTTTCTCAAACAGAGAATGGGGGTGTGGTTAATAGCCGGACGTAATCCGTTACCGTGGCAACCAGATTGCCCTTCTAGCGTACATGTCAAGGTCAACATCATTAGCATATTAATGGATAGAGATATAACTAAGGCTATAATGCTACAATTATGGTAAAATACAAGATAAGTTGACTAGCTAGCTCACAATGATGTTTATCGTTTTGTTGCTCAGACACAAAGAGGCATGACAGTACGTCTGGAGGATGATGTATGACTGCAGCTTTCTACTATAGTCATATGTCATTATTCTGTTTTAGCAACAGGTTACATATTTTAACTTTGAGCGCAAAATTAAGTTAAAAAACTATTTGGCGAACAGTGTGGCTAAACAACATTGTCAGGAAATGACTCAGAAACTTAAAAATGCCAAAATACACTTTAAGGACAATAGGGACGGTGCTACCTACTGGATGTGGCTAGCAGCCAGACCAACATGTCTCCCTGGACTCGGGCCGTGTCTCGCTGCAGAGCATACCTCCAGCCACCGGCCCAGTTAACACCTCGCTCTCAGTCCCGACCAGGACAATCTGGAGCTATTCCAATCTCACATACAAACAGTAAATACCTTTACTGCAACGCTCTATTCTCAGGTTAGCAATGCAACCTGATTTCACCTACAAACAAAATTCTGACTGTACCACAAACTGGACTTTCTGTATCTTATGAATGCTAGTGTAGATTTAGAATATTACTGAGATATTAGGTAGACATATTTTCGCGTTCATAAAAACATTCTCCTCCAGGATTAAAGGAACAATCAAATCACATTTAGAAGCTGCTCTCCTTACACCTGCCAAAATAATACTTTGTTATTATTTTGTTTTTTACTTAGGATGCACATTTCAAATGACTCCATGGTTCTCTCTTGGCTTGTCACTGCAGCTGGACGCCATGATGAGGGTGCTGAACACATCGGACGAGGTGGAGCAGCTGGTCCTGAGGAACACGGACCTGACGGACGAACTGCTGCTGAGCCTCGCGGGGGCGTTAAAGAGCAGCATGTCCGAGGTCACGCTGCTCAACCTCAACCTGAACCGCGTCGGCCCCTACGGCGCTCTCATCCTCCTGGACCTGCTGAAGGCCAAGCCTCAGGTGAAAGGGCTACAGTGAGTACCACAGCCTCCCACCCGCGCTGTTCCAGTTTACACTGAAATCAGGAAAGCAACCTGAATCAGAATCGGAAACAGAATTAGATTGACAGTCTGGATCAGAATCATATTTTACTATAATCAAGAACAATAAATGTACAGGAATATAATATTAAGTGACACTGATGCAGAGGCTTGTTGACAACTTAGAGGTTTACATTTATACTCAATACAAGGGCAACAGAACCTCTCACAAAGTGCAATGAAAAGGTGCAAGAGATACTATGAACTATAGACTATAAAATATCACTCTGATATCGTTATGAAAGTGTGAAGGTCTGAAAGACGATGAAGGTATATCTCAAATACTTTTCAAGGAAGCTTCCATCTTTGAGGTGAACTACTTACAGTAAGAAGCAAAGAAATGTTTTTTTTCCAGTGATTTCAGCAATATATTTTCATGGTTGTCACACACTCGCTCTTTCTGCAGCTTGTTTGGGAACCAGCTGCGTGACCATGGAGTTCAGACACTGCTGAGCGGAATAGCTGAACTACAGGACCAAACAGCGCGAGCTGCCACCATCCAACAGACGATAATCTTCCAATCACAACACCAACTGCACCCGGCAGTAACTAACCTCCCGGACGCCTGGAGCTCCGTCAGGGTTTTCACGCTCCTGGAACTGGATATCGGAGGAAATGGTTTGAGCGGTGACGGACTGAAGGTGTTGGCGTCGTACGTGAGGCACAACTCTTATTTGCAGTACTTAGGGCTGGCGCAGACAAGCGGCGCTGACCTGGCAGCGTGGAAGGAACTTTTCGACAGCCTCAAAGGAAACAACTCGCTATCTCAGGTCGTTCTCGACGAGAACAACCTGGGAGACCCGGGAGTCAGGATGCTGGCCGACGCGCTGAAGGCGAACGTGAGTCTGAGGCTGGTGGATCTGGACAGGAACGGCATCAGCGACGTAGGAGGAAATGACATCATGGCGGCGTTGCTTTGCAGGACACAGTTTCCGCTGAGGCACCTGAGTCTTCAGGGGAATGACATCAGCGCCGGGCTCATGAATAGAATACAGGAGGAGGTTAAAAAATAACTGAAACACACACAAACAACCTCAGCGTAAAAAGTAGGCAAATTTCAAAAAAAGAGCAAATTTCTGTGTAAATACAACCTAAAACGTGAGCAGATCTGTATCTGAGTCGTTTTGCAGTTATTTACTGAGCAAAAAGTATGTAAACCTTTGTTTTCAATAATTGGTAGCAAACACTCCCTCCAACTTTCAGCAACTCTTCAGTCCCACTAATGGGGTTTGAGGAATCTTGGCCCGTTCCTCCTGAAAGAACTGCTTCGACTCAGTGATGTTGGTGGGCTTTATTGCACGAACTCTGGTCTGGACTTTGACCGATTCCAAAACAATAAATTCCTTCAGCTTTAACCATTCTGCAGATTGACACATTGTGTTTAAGGTTCCTTCTGTTCCTCGTAGTCCCGTCAGTGGTGGCAAGCCGTCCTGGTCCTGAGGCAGCAAAGCAGGCGCAAACCGCCACAATACCGCCACCATGTTTCGCTGCTGGGACGAGGTTCTTATGCTGGAACGCGTCCACAGGAACGTTCTACTAAAAGCGTTTGGGCTTATCCGGGTTGTCATTTCAAAACTTAAGACAGGTGGCAATGTTCTCCCTCCTTCCTATCATCCCAGGCACACTATTCTTGTTTAATGTTTTCCTGATGGTGGACTCATGAACACTGACAGTCACCAAGTCAAGAGAGGCCTGCAGATTTTTTTCGATGTTACCCCGGGGCTCCTGGAGTGCTTTTGGAGTGAGTTTTGTTGGATGAACACTCCCGGGAAGGGTAACAATAGTGTTGATTTTTCTCCATTCGGACACCATCTGTCTGACAGTGGATTAATGGGTCCCAAACTCTTTGGAAATGGCCCTGTAGCCTTTACAGCCCGATGAGAATCAACAAGGTTAAGGTTTTAGTTCGTGTAGTAACGCAAGCGGGCTCACAAATGTTGTCTGGCTGAGGACACAGTGGTGAGAAAACATCTTTATCGGAAGTTGTGTTGGGATCAAACTACTATGCTAAACTGCCATCAAGTACCGCCCACTAACGCTCTTATGAGAAAAGTGGTGTTCTAAGCTTTGTAATGTCTTCCGTTTAGCATTTGAGGTTTACGTCGGAAAAACCTGACTCTTTGTTTGACATTCAAACACACACGCACACACACACACACAAAACACACACACACAAAACACACACACACACAAAAGCCTCCTCCTTCCGAAGACTATAAACGCAGTATCCTTATACAGCTGAGGCCATGAAGCGTAGGAGCAGTGTTTGATTTAGGCTGCGCTGTGGTCTGGATGCATTTTCAAAGAGAGCTCTATGAACTAAGCCTTTCTTCTCTGTGGTGAGGTTCAGAACTTCACCTTGAATCCTTTTCCTCTCTCAACTCGCCCCCCCTCCTGCTTTGCCTACACCGACTCTGACATAGAGCTCTGTGAATCCTGCAAAGTTTTGTTTGATAAATTGCCACCTTTTGATAAAAAAAAAAAAAACACG
>OMKK01031279.1:4698-23183 GCA_900302305.1 Polymixia japonica | reverse complement strand
CAAAACACGGTGATTCATTACATCCTTTTGCGAGTCACAGAGAACGTCCCCGGATGACTTCGTCCCGTGCGTTTTAATATGTCTCAGTGGATCGCCACCGCAAATCCGAACGAATCCAAACAGAACTACGGACGACTAACCCACGCCATGTCATCTTCCTTTTGGTTGCCTTCATTCTTCATGCAATAGACAGCGACGTCCTTTCAGGTTCTGAGCAGGAGACAAATAAACTGGGGCAACTGCGTCTGAGCGTTGGGGCCGTCATCTCATTGTTCTTTCAACGTTCCGAGGATAACTGCTCGCGTGATCAAAGCTTGTCACGGTGGTAATTATCCCCTCAGCTCAGGCCTGCCAATAGTGATTCTGCTGAAACCAATCCCTCCATATTTCATCTCCAACCCCGCGGATTCCTCTATGTGGAAGGTTGATAAAGATCTTCTGTGAAGCTCTGTAAGGATGACAGACAAATGAGACTGGCCCACCTGAAGATTACAACTGTAGACTGTCAGATTCCAACTATCAAAGAATACTGGTTTGCTATATTACACCAAACGAGCTTGTATGTGCGGTGTTGTGATGGACAGCGCTGCGATTTGTGTACAGTTGTCAATATAGGATGATCTTTTGTACTGGTGAAATTATTTTACTTAGCACTTATCTTACGTTTAAACAGTCTTCTGTATGTATGTAAACAAATGGACAAATGATTATGTTACAAGTTATGAGCGCGAAAAAAAAAGCAGATAAAACACAAAGCGTTCCGGCCTCAGCGGTAGATTTGTCTATTTTTTTTTCTTTTATCTTGATCTTAAAAACCTCGTGAAGCAGACTGAATATAGAACTAAGTGCTACACATTATGCCTGGTTAAGCATATGCGGCGAACAAGGAGCTGCACTGTAACTCGCCGTGACTCCTACGGCAGGGCGTCCACGCTGCTCTGTTATAAGTGAACTCAGATCAGTGACCCTATTGTCTTTCCGCTAACGTTATCTTAATCTGACCTGGAACAAATACCACAGTGTTACAAGGCTCTTTCAACGGCTCGTTCAGAAACCAGGCCTCAACGATCGAGCCGCAATCTTTATGGAATTTACAGGTATGCTCGAGATGTTTTCCCTTTTGAATGTGTTGTAGGTGACCGCGTCTCTGGGTACAGTACTCGGACCGAAGGGTTAGGGAATTCAGTTTCTAGACTTTCATTTTAAGGCACCAACAAAACGACGAATCAAAACACAATGGCTGCATTTACTCACAAGGGAAGTTCAATGAGTTAACTTCCTTTCCTTTTGCGTTTTCCTTTTTCCATTTTAAAGGCCCGGGTGAAACAATTTAATCCCACTTTATCAAGGGTCAGCGTCTGTTTGCTAGGACGTTAATGTTTGACGTTCTTAGTAATCAGGTCTCTCTGGATTCAGACATCCTGACATGAGTCAGGCAGGTACAGTTTGGACATATTGTTTTGTCCATGCGTGGATGTCAATGCAGGTTACAGTTATTCCAAAGAAGTATACCCCATTTCAACACATTTTATTGTATTTTATTTGCACTATAACCTAAAATAATAGCACTTTAATGTATGTAGTAAATAATGCATTGTAAGCGTACTCAAGTATGTAGAAATTCATTACACTGGGAGTATATTTTTTATGCTATGTGCAATATTTCTGATGTTATTTAACAAAAAAGAATGTGTGCTATGTGAAGGTTCAATGAAATATGAGCTTTGCAACAAGTGTCTTCCACTGCAGGTCGGCCAGTGTGTTGATATTCCCTCTTTTCTAAACCATGTTTACAATCCCCGGGCCGTCTCTAAACTCCTCCCGTGAATCTGTTATCCTGTAGCGTGTGAGGTTTTTGATGGACAGGGGAGAGGACCAATAGAAAGGTGCTGCAGGGGAGGAGAAAAGTCCAGCTTGTTTTGAACTGTAACTGCTTGTTGTTGTAATTGTAATCAGTAGAGTCAGAATATTGCACATAGCAGCTTTCAGTATACCTTTTAAAAAGACATTTATTTTCAAGTGGGTACAAATGTCAGAAAACATCAGTTGAGTTGAGATGATGTCTGAACATCTTGTGTTTGCTGTATTATTTTGTTTCAACCGAATATTAAAATTGTACATGAAACATATAATTCCAAAAAGACTTCTGACTCAAACATAAGTGTTTATTCAGTCAGTCAGGACATGGTTGTGTTTTAATGTGGTTCCAAACAGAGCACGCCAGTTCACTAAGGCTCCCATACTGCGTCATGTCCACCACCACCAAAATTAACACCAAAGTGACCCGGGACAGACTGTGCCCATTTCCGAGGTTAATGCTTTAAGAACAACCATAGTCTGTGTATGACATGAAGGGATGGATGGACGATGAGGACTGTGTGTACAGTGGGCCTGTCACACCCCCCCCCTCTACATTTACAAACCGAGGCGGTATGTTTGTGTTTACGGACGCCCAGGGGCGGTGGACGTGGTGTTGGAACAGCAGAACCTCTGTTTGCCCCGTTTTGGGTTCGCTCTGTACTGACCCTGCAGGTACACGCTCATTTGTTTTATCGAGTACGTCCAAGTCAGAAGTTACTGGAACAGCTTGTCCATTGCAGGAAGCCTGTTTTTAATTCAAAATAAGAGACACCGTGCGAACCGTGAAACATCGCCCGATCTTGTGATTGGCTGATCGTTATATGCCTCCGTTTGCCTGTAAGCGTTAGCGAAAGATATTTCGCAACTATGAATTTGACAAATTGGGTAAAGTCAGGGCTCGTTGTTGACCTGCCAAAGAAAACATTTCCTCATTAATGATGATCCTCGTCGTCATCCTTACAACTGTTACGGTGCTGGGTGAGAGGAGAGGAGGAAGTTGATGTTGGCCCGTAGCTGGCACGGTGTAGCGGAGGATGGATGTGGACAGGCCTGGCTGGGGATGAGAGGCTTTTAGATTTGTGAGATGTAGCGCTCCAGTGAGATCTCTTTGTGGGGCCTGGAGGCTCACTATGAACGGCTCCCCTCGACCGGGCCTGGAGGAGGAAGCGATTTATAGATCACATAGTACTGCTTTGGTTTGGATGACGCAGGCAGACTACTGTAAAACCAGTGCAAGGACTGATTTAGTCGGCTATTCACATCGATAGCAAACGTAGTGGGTTTTAAATTCACGACACTAAAAACAAATCCGTTGTTCTCTGAGTTTCGATTGTAGTTCCCTCTAAGGCGTCGTAACTAGGGAATCCTTTAAATACATGTCATTGGATTTTGCTGACTAAACAAGTCAATCCATAAAGACCGCGGAACATTATACATTTTGATTGACTTCGGGTTCAGCCTTGACATTTTTACTACAGACTTGTGACGACGATGAATGGAAATCTTGAGTGCGTTCGCGAACAATGGTCATGCTGCTGTCTGACATTTGGCAGCGAGAGCAGCTTTTCAATATGGATTATGCATCAGCTGTTTGATCCCGCACTCAAATGTCACCACAACAATGCCTCTGACCCGGCCACAGCGCTTGTCTCTCCGCGACTCCACGGGGGGAGGAATCGGTAGTAATTATGGCAACTGATGTGGCCTTCGCCAAAGGTCAGGCTTTGCGTTAAACTTTTTGTCTTTTCAAATTGACGTTGACAACGGCGGCGATTATAACGACCAGTGTTGTTATTTGTTGTTATTATAGCGATGGAAAAATGGAAGCGGACAGTCTTGGCCGACCACAGGACTGGGTTGTCACGCGGTTACGTCACAAAAGGGCCTGCTTTAAGATCCGTGTCCACACTGTACATCTATTCATTCATTCATTACATTTTTTTTTTAATCTATTCAGTTAAACAAACTCATTTAAGCTACTTCAACCTTCCCAGGAATGCACTAAACGTATTTTAAAACCACTGCTTAATGAAAAAATTAAAAAAAACATTATTTATTTCAGCAACGAGGAGATCCTGGAATATCACTCCACACGTTGAGTGACCCAACTCAAATGAATAGATATTTCCTCTAAATTTCCTGTTTTAATGTATGGAAAAACAGTACACCAGAGCACGGTCTTATTAGATCCAGCTGTGTCTGGGCAGAGGTTGCAGCGCTCAGCTGGCCCCAATTCCCCAAGACATAGTCAAACAAAAGCCCCTGTGTTTATCATACAAGGTTTTCCATCGCTAGTGCACGACATGAAAGGACATGTGCGCTTTTGTCTTTACTTATAGATGATGTAGGTCCGCTGTAAAAGTGTAAAAGTACATTGTTTTATTGTTGGGGGGGAAAAAAGCGGCGGTGTAAATGATCGTCACCCTTGGGGGACGATCACGGCAACTGGTGGAACGAACGCCCTAGAATTTGCTTGACTCGTTTATTCGCAAACGTTGCTCGTAAACTGCGCGACTGCACTGCAAACACGATCGTATGGATATGGTATAGGGCTCCTGCTACGTTGACACTGTCTGCAGGAAAATCCACCAATTTCCTGTAGACACTGAACTTCTAATATCCATTGTAATGTCAGGGTATAAGGGCCAGCTGACTCTTATTATGCGCCACTAGTCTGGAATAAAAACAATCGCAGTGCCTATATCCACACCTGTCAATGGTTATAGACGTGGGCCAGGATGGCAGTCATGTGTGTTGAGTGGAAGAAAATCAACTCATAAAACACTAATAGAAACTGGCCTCCAGGTCTTTCTCTTCAAAAAAAAAAAAGAAAACTAATCTCACTGTATGATTTATTGAAATGTTTTGCTGTGCGCCCCCTTTTACCAGAACTTAGTCATGGTTTCCACTGAAATTGAATTTTGGCGACTTACGAACCTAACAGAGAATCTTTGCTGGGCTTTGACGGATATTCTGGGTGAACTATCGTCGGGTAGGGAAACCTGTAATAACGTAGTCTGCAGGCGCAGTGTCCCCGCAGGCCGCTCGCAACAACCGATGCAAACCTTGGCGCTGCACTGCGCTGAAACATTACCCTCCGCACTCCGGAGAGAGGAGATCTTCTGGGCTCTTCCAGGGGACTAGCGAGGACATTGCCTCCCTTGTCTGTGAAATAAAAACGTGCGGTAACAAAAGCTAACATCCGACATAGCTCGGGCATGGTACATGGGAAGTGTTCTTTCAAGAAAAGCGCTGCTCCCTTCCTGGCCCTGCGAGGATGAACTGTGAGGGTCTCTGTGTGAGGAGGAGGGATCCAGTTGCAGGGCAGCTGAATCGGTGCTCTGTTGGGTCTCCCCTGGACACTGTCATAGCGTGTTTGCTGAAGGCGGGTCAATGAGGACTTTCTTTGGCAGAGGAATTTCACAGCACACGACAGCGCACACACACACACACACACACACACACACACACACTAGAACCAACGCAATCCCGCTCCCACTTTACCCAGGAGCGGAAGTGGACGTTTGTGAAGCAGTAGACGCAGGAGAAATCACACACACACACACGCACACAAAAAAAAAATGCATTATCGGTTTGAAAGCTCGCTTTAGTGAAATTAAGTGGTTATCCGTTATATGCATTCTTTCACGGCAAAAAAACAAACAAACTCCAACATGTAATCTGTTTTAAGTGAAACAGAACGGATGTCAACTCAGTGGTGCACCTTGACCCTAGTCGGAGCAGATGTGCAATGCGAACAGGGATATATGCGTTATGGATGCGTTGTGAATCGAGACGTGCTTTTGAGGTGTCCACGAACTGACGGATGTTCGCAACACATCCATCATTCTCGGGTGGTGAAGCTCCACTACGAATCCGTATAACGACGCGTGTTTAAGCTTTTGCTTAGACCAGCATTTCTGTCACAAAGCACAAATAATATTACACGTGCAATTCGAGAGGGTCCCGCTGTCTTTCTAAGACACACCTTCAGAGAAGCGCCTCTCTCTCTCTCTCTCTCTCTCTCTCTCTCTCTCTCTCTCTCTCTCTCTCTCTTTCTCGGTTTACTCCCGTTATACGTTTTGTTTCCCTCGATGTCAGCTGAGGGCGACAGAGGGAGGTGTTCCCCATTTCCCAGATCCTCCAGAATTCCCTCACTGCACAATAACTTGCGTTTTGAGAAGCGACGGCGGTAGTCATCTGTCCCACGGTTCCCGTGAAGTGGATCGGACCCGTCTCGGCGTCCACGGTGTACTGTAAGTCCCGAAGCGCACAGGAACCAAACACGCAGGTGGAGTTCTCCGGAGCGCCTTTCCTGTCTCCAACTGCAGGAACACGGGACAGGACAATGAAAGAAGCAACTTTTTCATTGTGATATTTGACTGTTTTGTCCTTTTTGTTTGAACTTCCTGTCAGCGCGAACTCCCTGCGGTATCCTAAGGAACACCTGGAATGGAAAAACTTTGCGCAATTCTGCCACGTCTGGACTATAGTAAAAACTCGCAAGAAAGCATGAAGTAAACGCTATGGAGCCGGACAATGCCCCGCACTCCAAACTCAAAACAGCTGGAGTCGGGGGGTGAGTAGTTTGACTTAATTGTCCAAACAAAATAGCTTTCCTCTCCTTTGCGGGTTATCGGGTCCACGAAGGACTCACGCTTTGTTGACATCACCTGCACACTCATCTGTGAACCAGTGCATGACTGAGGTGTTCATTTCACAGTGTGGGCTATCTTTGTGCGTGATGTTAGTTTAAATATTATCAATAGTGGGATGTTGTAATTCATATACTGTCAGTTCCTTTGTCAACATACGTAGTCTGCTTTTATTAAACGTTGGAAGAATAGCATGCAGTGTTTCATTGTATTCTGGGCATGCAGTAATATGTTAACATTAAGATTAGAAAGTACTGGCTGCACTTTGCCAAACCACCAGGGCAGCTTCTGACAACATTTTTCTTAAGTTCTTCAACAGTTGAACCTTGGAGAGTAAGCCTGAATGTACTGTACTTGAAGTTGATTCTCGCCACTTGTGTTAGAATGAACTGCCAACGATCTGTGACTGATTTGAAGAGGATGTATGAGAGGAGGAGAAAATTCACTCGTACTCCTCCTACCTCTTTTCTCTTCCTCCTAATGTGCGTATCACTACTGGCTGTGGTTGGCCCGCTGGCCAAATGGGAGGAGAGGCTGAGCTGAAAATGTTGCATCATATAACTGTACATCCGTGAAACCTGTGGTCATAAACTGGCACACCCCTTTCTATTTCTGCTAATATGAGTGCAGTGTGAAAACGGTGAATGAGAAGCTGAAGTTTACTCAAGATTGAGTATCACAACTTCTTCAGCTTAACGTCAGTGTCTGTGGGCGATGAGCGACTCTCAGTGGCTCTCTGGTATTTTCTGGGTGCTGGAGTAGCAATCAGTTTCTCCCAAACCTGGCACAAGCGCTAAGGCTTCAGGGTCAGTGGGAAGCCTCAGTATGTAAGGAAAACCGTAATAAAACGAAATTATTATTATTTTTACAGGCAATGGTTCGTATACCTAGGCTACTCTAACCATGTACGCTGCACAGCTGGTCACTGAGCTGAGGAAGTGCTGCCATTCGAGCCACTGGCCTGCGTTACATCATAGAAGAGAAAAAAGGGCTGTATGGAAATCCAAAACGTCTTAAATCACTGTTAAACATTCTTTGGATTACTTCAGAAGTTTATCTTTCACTTAGAAGTGGAGGTTTGCCATAGAACTTCACGTTGCGGTAACGCATGCCTTGGTTGGCCTTTTGACGGTCCAAGGGGAAACAGTCCAACATCACCTAGCCTGCCTCCAGAGGAGTAGGGTAGCTTATCTGGTCTGGCCATAAGATAAGAAACTCCTCAGTGACTTGAAACAGCTGGAGAAGCTTTGAGCAGAGCAGACCTGCAGACGATGTTGCTGCTGATACTGCCTGTATTGTAAGTCATTCTGCTGTGGGTCAGACTACTATGGAATGAGGTTTCAGTAAATGAGTTGGTGCTGGAGTCTGTTACATGCAGGCTGTCCTTCCAGTACGCCGATGCCGTTTAATGTTCACCCTAAAATGGTGCTATGTTATGTGAATTCTGGCAGAACTTTATCTTGGCTGTCTGTTTGTCTTAGAGTTTTCTCTTTCCACAGGAGAGTTCTGATTCTTTGGGCTATTCTCTGTTGCACCTGCTCTCTGAAACTTGCACACGCACAAGGTGAGTAACTTAACAACGAGGAAAAGCTCATTCTGTTTTGCTGTTGTTGTTGTTGTTGTTGTTGTTGATGCTGTTGTTGAGAACATGTCGTCGAACCCATCTAGTTGTAAACCGACCTGACGAGCACTGTGTCAAACAGGAAACTGCACAACAGGCTACAGCGACAACACGTCCGCGAGCGCGTACGACTCACTGCACCATGTGACGATAGTTAGACCTTAAGATCGTGACACGATGATCAGATGCGGCGAAATAATGGCCGAACACACAAGGGACGAATTAGGCTGACATCAGCAAGTAATCACGCCACCTCAACACGGACCCTTTCTTGTTTGTCAAACTTATTCCTGGATTAAGCATGACCGAGGTGATCTGCGTTTACCCGGCCTTCTCCCTAGTTTGGTCAGCTGTACCCCCTTCAGCATTACTGTTTGATCTGTCTAGGCCAAAACAATCAGCTACAACATGTTTACTCTGCCCTGGGAGAGATAGTAAGACTTCGCTGGAGATAGCTTCTTTAGCCTGTTCATCCCCCTCTGAAAGTGGCTGTTGTGTACCGAACACTTGAATTGGATTAGCTAGAAGCCGCGAACATCCCTAACAATATGGAGTTCTTCCGGTCGCATCGTTTTTCTGAGAAATGCGAGGATGGGGGATTTAAAAGAGGATGTTTGCACTGGAGCATGAGATTTAACTCTCACTGCGCCCCGCGTCTTTGGTTATGGGAAGTAGCCATGCAACTGCCATTGATAGCAATAGGTAGCTCTTGGTTTTACGATTGCTCCAGTGTATCGACCTGTGTACTACTAACCTGCGGAAAGCTATTGTAAGTACGCAACGATACCGTGTCAATACTCTACCGTAACATCTGTAAGTGCCTATGCAATATCTGTGTGTGCACGTGCAATACTTCAATAGGTGTGTCCATAGGTTTACACACTGCAATATGAAGCACACTCCATTCACACACTCCATTATGAAGTAATAACCTGAGTTGCAGTGACAGTGTGTTGGTAGTACTATTATGATTGGGGGCGATGGGGTGATGTACAGTACAGGGTATCGTATTGTCTGGAACGAATTAAGATGAATCACTCCACAGCGAACTACACGGTGCTTGTTTCAGTTAACCCTAGAATAACTGGACAGATTATGACATTTGCTGGTAATGTTCAGGGATTAACGACTACGGTTGATTCACAGTAAGTAAACGTTATTTATAAAGCGCCTTTCAAAAGTAATGTTACAAGGTGCTGTACAGTTGAAAGATAAAACAGATACGAATAAATACAAATATTTAACAACGAAAAAGGAGCACAGAATACAAAAAACAGACACGTAATCACAACACGAAGTGCTCACGATAAAAGTGAGTTTTTAAAAGCTTTTTCAAACCCGCAACTGACTCTGCGTTTTTTTTTTTTTTTTTAATGTTTAAGGAGAGACGGTTCCGGAGAGTCGGGGCGACGTCTATAAAAACGCGGTCCCGGTTTCCGTTTAGATTTAGGGACTGCCAGAAGGCCTCGGTCAGAAAGACCTGAGAGATCTCACTGTGGCGGAGGCCCTGCAAGGCGGGTCCGGCCCACGAAGTTCCTCATATGTGATTAAACATCGTATTCACAATGCAAATCATTTTTACAACACCATGGGAAATTTAGGTGGTGAAGGAAGATTTCTTTTTTTCTACTCTGAGGTTCTTTCCATGTGTGGGTCTTTCAGTTGAGTCCCGCCCTCCCGCTGCCTGGACACGTCATACCGGGTTTCCCTCCTCCAGAAACATGACTAGCATCTACACATCTCTCTGTTGTTGAACTGCAATTCATCATCTCGCAGTTTGGTTTCAGTGTTGCCCACATTTGTTTTGTATTAGTCCATTGAAGCCCCAGATACTTGAGCTCTGTATTGAAGACTTTTAGTGCAGATTTTGTAGCGACTGAATGGATTAGCTTCTTCAAGACGTGTTGATTGCCATTTCTATGGGATTGAACTGTGGCCTTTTTTTGAGTTGAGTAGGTCCTGCTAGATTATATTCCTTCCTTGCTTCACTAATCACAATGCTTTTGTTTGACATTTCTGATGATCTTGCACCAGCGCCAGTAGTATAACAATAGTGTAACAGAAACATTTACAACTCTGCTCCGCCTTTGAAAGCCAAACCGAAAATTAACTTAACTGTAACAATGACGCATGTTATGCTTATGTAACTGATATGATAAAATCGATTGTTAAATCATCCATCAAGGTGGTTAGACAGAACATCCCTGAACTGGATGACCCAGTTTCAAACCGCGTGCCAGCAAGCGTCCAACCTGCTGAGCGGTCCTTTAACAAGTGGCTAAATCCCTCCCAGCGCCAGGGGTTGCTGCTCTGTAGCTGACCCTGCACTCTGACCTCCTTGGAAAGGTCAACTGGAAAGAAAACCAACAAAGATCAATAAAATATGACATTGTTACGCAGTACCACATTGGTGTTGCAGTGTAGCGTTCAAAAATGTAAAGCGTGTCCACATATCTTAACATTTTGGTTTGGCAGCTGGTAGAAAAAAGACTATTTTCTTGTTTAACTGACAAAAAAATCACTTAATTGACCTCTTGAGGTCATAAACAGTACTGTAGTATGTGAACGCCATTCTCATTTCCCTCCCATTGGATAGCAATTAAAACCTGGAGTTAACTACTGGAACGTTTTGCAATACGTCTTCATAATCTCGACCTCCTGTCTGAGCTACCATTTTATTTCACAGGCTCATAATTTCCAGACAAATGGAGATTGCCTTTCTGTCTCTGTGTTAGATATCAATCTCTTAAAACACCGCCATTGTCCTCTCTGGGGATCCATTCAGCCTCTTTTCATGGAGATTGCTCTAATGAAGACTGACGTAACAGTTACATAATCTGTGGCTATCGCTGAATGGATATTGATGTATGGTCGCACTGGGAATTCTGGGCTTTCTTTTTAAATAGCTTTTGCCACAGGATTTTTTGACATGCTTTTGTCCATTACTCTCTTTTTAAACTCCATAACCCCCTCAGCTCACCGTCGTGTGCTTCGTATGTATGTAAATGTATAATCACAAGATCTAATGAGTTCATTTGTCTTTATATCTTATGTTATTCAAAGCCTTAAGGACTTTAGCGTAACGTCCTGCCTGAGAAACATAGATTAACTCTATTAACATACTTCTTAAAACACGTTTATAGACCTACATCTATGAAGTGATTTTGATTTTGCCTACCTTTTATCTTTCTGTTGTTTATGTGTTTTTTGTATATATTATTTTTATTGACTGTGAGAAGAGAAAGCAGCCTTGACATGTTTTCGTCGGCAGGGTAGAGGGAGTTTAAGACAAAGGTCAAGGTTAGCATTTTCATTCAAACATCATTTTAACTGTAGTATGTGTTCAAGTACAGACAGAGTAGATGATGATGTAAATACATGTTTTATGCTCAATACTGATCCTGAAAGACACGATTTTCATCGTTGAATATCTCTGGCTGCTCAAAGGATACAAAGGTTTATGTCAATGGACTGACTTGTTTATTTCTTATCTGTTTCTCTGAAGATGTGGATGTTCTGCAGCAGCTCGGACTCTCTGGGCGGAGGGCAGGGGGATCGACATCTTCAGGCCCTCGCTCAGTCCCTAATGGCGTCATCCCCTTCAGATCCGGAGTCATCCTCACCCAGAGGGCACGGGTCCAGGTGCCTCTGCGCACTGTTCTCCCCGATACCTACAGCTCCACTAATCTCTCCCTGATCCTCAGCCTGTCTGCCCATCGTGTCAACAGCGCTTTCCTGTTTACGGTTCTGTCTAAGAAACGAAAACTGCAGCTTGGGGTGCAGTTCATCCCGGGGAAGGTCCTGGTACATGTGGGACAGAGGAACTCTGTGAGTTTCGACTATGAGGTCCACGATGGCCAGTGGCACAGCCTGGCCTTGGATATCCAAGGCCAGCGGGTCTTCTTATATACTTCTTGTGGAAAGAAAAGTGTACATGTAGATTTGCATTCTAGAAAGGAGGAGGCCCTGGATCCAGAGGGTACTTTCCTTCTGGGCAAGAACCAGAACTCGGTGCCATTTGAAGGTGCCATCTGTCAGTTTGACATTTATCCCTCTGCCAAGGCAGCTCATAACTATTGTGATTACATTAAAAAACATTGCAGAGAGGCCGACACCTATCGGCCCATTTTTCCACCCCTGCTACCTCTGTTTTCCACAGACCCGAACGTTACTGTCACCCACGCTATGCCATTGTCATTAACGGAACTAACCAAAAAGACCCACAGACCTAGTTTGGCCTGGACCGGGGACAAGACCAGGACTAAGTTTCTCGTTCCAACTGACAGCTCACCGACGCTGAATCAAACCGCTCTGTATCCGACCTGGTCTCCTCCAAAGTCTGGTACTGTATCTCCCCCTGTTCGTCCGGGGCTGGAACTCCCACTTAAGTTTGCTACTCAAACCATAACTGCATCTCTTCGGACCACCGCGACACCAGCAACCCCGAAATCGACATCACGTGGCAGCACTGGAAAGAACGCAGAACAAGGGGATCCGATTAAGATCCAGAAACCCCTCGTAAACAGTGCGGTTTTACCTGCTTCCACCAGCCCACCAATGATGATGCCGAATCCCCGGACCACAGCTGCGTCCAAATCAGGGTCTTCCTCAAACGCCGACCTTTTCCACAAGAAACAGCTGACCACAATATCTCCAAAGAAGCCTGAGCCAAAAGTGACCAGTATACACAATGTCAAACCCACTTCGCTTACCCCGATCACTCCAGCTGCAACAGATGGCCTCCAAACATTTGACTTGGAACCGACCCAGTTCTCACTGCTGGCTGGATCACCTGGACTAAAGGGAGAACCAGGACCAGCGGTGAGTATCTGCTCAAAAGACCCCCAAAACAATATCACCTGAAACTCTATGTCCACATGCATGCTAATTATAGCTATTGAGCACAGCCGGCGGATCTCTGTGCGTGCACTGCATTTTCTTTGCGGAAATATTTGTGTGTGAGGTCTACTGTGTGTGTATGGTGTTTGGTGTATGGTGTTTATTTTCTGAATGTATGCCCTGTAAGCTGTGGCATTTGACTTGTGAGAGATGGATGTCTGTAACTCATCACTGCTGTATTTCTGTGCTCCGGGCCGTTATGCTCTCGGTTAATCCCTGCTTGGCGAATGATACACAAGGATGACAGCTTGCTGCTAAGTTGCAGATCTGACCCACTTTGAAGTCCAGAACATGAAGCCCCTCCGTGGGCCGCTGAGATGGATTGCTCCATTGACCCCTAGCTGTGTGTGGTCTTGTGAAGTTTAGAAGACACCAAGCGTAGCCTCTCTGAAGGTTGTTTTATGTTTTAAGTGTTTGTGTTAGTTGGGCAACTGACATTTATGGATGCTCCGTTCACCCAACACAATTTATTTTCGGTCTAATGTGAAAGTGAAAGTTAAAGACCTACAATTGGTGCTTATTAACGTGAAATATTCTTTTTAACAGCGTGAGCGGAAATAGCCAGGCTCGAAGCTGGTCTTTGCCAGTGGCTGTTTGTCTGACTGAAGGGGCTGGCAGTGGGGTGTTAGATTCCTCTAAGAGGATATGTACCCATAGGAAGAATGGTGATCTTTAAAGTAGGGTCAAAGGTCAGAATGGATAAATCGCCACTAAATAATTAGCTCTAGGTAGACTCCCAAGACTGAAACAAGGGGCAGTGCGATAATAACATGTCTTATAGCATATTTGAGAGATCTCTCTTGTGTTTTAGCTCGACAGAGATTCTTTGTAGGAATCCCGTGGTGATATGGTATAAAATGGAAAATTGTCAAGAAAGATCTTGCTTTGCAATTACACAGACGAATGGCTAAATTAGAATTTATGATTCGTTTAAATGTTTGAACAGCTTTCAAAACTATAACAAGGCTGGATGTTTCGTTTGTGACAGGCCATTGAGAACCCGTAGCATGGACGCGGTGCGTTAGATTTTAAAATGTCACAGTGTCCAGATGGTACGCCCGAGGCTTTACGTGTCTGGCATTGAACATGAGACCTAACGATAATAGACCGCTCCGTATCACACGTTGAACTTGAGTTTCAAAACGCTCAAATTTAAAGGTAAACATTATAAAGAGAAACGTCAATAATATTGAGGAGCGGACGCATGTTATGTTTAATTCTATTGACTGATGTTCAGACTAGAGAGATTTGTATGGATCGTGTCGTCCTGTTAGCTGCTGTTAGTTACCCACGTTTTCTTGGAGCGTGTCTCCAAGAGTTTTATTTAGTCATATTTGACTGAAGGGAACATTTTAAATAAGGCTTTCTGTTCCTGCTCTGTGTACCCCTGAAACTGCATGAACAATTTTTATGGGAGTACAACAACTGATGCAGAGCGATCCCTCGCGTGTAGTAAAAGTTGTCCTCCTGAGGATGTATTGTGGAGCTGGCTAATGTTTTGTCTGAAGTCTGACCCGTAGTATACACAGGCCAGATTTCTCAGGGTAAGAATGTGAAATTATGTAAACTCAGCATTACTGTATATTTTTGTCATTTGGATGATTTAACTTATATTACTTGAAGACTTGGAATGCAGCTAGACATGAATGGGACACAACATATCTTATGGGTCATAAGGTTTTGACCGGCCAAGAGACTAGGAATGGCATAAGTCAGTTTTATAATCTTATTCACATTATCGGGGATCTTCTAGGATCCAGGGGTAGCCATTAAGTATCTTAGGGTTCCTCACTATGAAAGAAAACCCCTAAAGGGTTCCTTAAAGAACGTTTGTGGAAGTCAGGGTCAAGAACCCTTCATGAAGGGGCTGTTCAAGATACAACTCTTGGTCTTAGTCACAAACATATCCTATTATACATCCTACATTACTATATTTATACAGTTTGCTGTAGGCCACTTTCCTTTTCCTCTGCAACTGTATGAGCCATGGGAAAAGAAAGAATCCTAACATTTCATCTAAGCTGAAGTTCGTCAGACTGACCTCTCATTAGGTTTGACCTTTCCGAGCTTTGCTAATCCATGTATGAAATTGTTTTAAAACTAGCTGATGCCCATAATTAACATGATTGGCTGTGGTTGGAACCAACGCCGGCCTCCCTGCCAGTACAATGACTCAGACTTACAGTTCAAGCACTGTAGTGGTTTTGGACATAAATTATATTGGGTTCAGAGAGACAGGCCCGCGTTGGCCCCTACAACAACACACTCTCACGCCTGCCAGCATCTCACTGACTGAGGGCAGAAAAATGACGTGCAGGGCCTCCATCTTTCTACTCATCTTCTCTAATGAACAGTATGGCTGAAAGGACACACAACGCTTTTCCAGAGGTTCTTCTGTTATCATTGCTGTCTGAAGATATACTTTGGTGCATAGGGATGTGTGATGAGATATCTGTCTCTTGCATAAGATTTTCAGCTGACATTTGAAACTTGCTTTCTCTTAGACTCCTTAACATCTCACTGTATTTGTAGACTTTCTTTACTGGATTCTTGATCATCCGTCTTGTCCTTTTAGGGGCTTCAAGGACCTCCTGGGAAGCCAGGGCATCCAGGGAAGAGGGGCCCTCGGGTAAGTCTCCATTTTCCATTGACAAACAATTAAGGAACTTTCCATAAAAGGAACTTTAACCTCTGTAAGTTCTGAGATGAGTTCTTGTTTTTGTTTTTTTCACACTGTACTTCAAGAACCACAAAGGTTGGGGAAAGTGTAAACAAAGGTGACAGTTACGTTGCGTACGTCACTTTGCGTGCGACACTGTGCACTGTAAACAACTTGGAAGAGGTCGTAGCCATAATCTCGTTCGTCATTATTTATTATTTATTGTTACAGTTCAGAGGTGATGTTTACAAATGGCGGTTGTAGCCGGCTACTTTTTTTTTTTTTTACAGATGTGACGATACATTTGTTTGACCAATCGCGATCGAGAACACTGCTAGCTCCGCCTGAGGGTTCCTGGAAGTCCTCTGTAGCGTCTCCTGAGCTGACACCAAAAGCTAGTTCCGAGAACTCAATGTAGAACTGCTCCTTCGGTAATGGAAACACTTGCAGAACCCATGAGCTCAGCTTCACGGTGCGTTCCGGTGGTGGAAAAGGGGCATCAGCGTTTCACTCCAACCGTAGCCAAGTTTAACAAATAGCTTCCCAGTGTTCCCATGCCTGCTTTCTTACCCTCTGGGGTCACCCATCTGTACTCTATACTAAGCTCTGTGATCAATGTATCATGCCTGATCCAGTTGTGTCATCCAAGTCCAACACATTAAGATAACACGTTTAATAGCGGCATAATATGAAGGGCTTTTGAGCATTTTGATAAAACATTCTGGAACATCTTTGGATTATTTTGTATTATTCACCCTGGGTTTAGTTTGCTTTGGCTATGAATCTGATCAAGCCAGACTCGTCCGCTGCCAAGGTCCATTTCTAGAACTGGAGAGCAAACAACCTCGGGCTGCAAATTTGCGTGCTACCGATGTGACATTTACTGAACATACAAGGTAGTTATTAAACGGGCATGTATAAAAAAAAAATATATAAAATAAAGTTATGTTATGACTGTTATGTAAAATTTAGAAATGTCACATGCATTTCCAGGAAAATAACTTTCTATTGGATAAATACACAGCGCTGGTGCTTAAATTAGACTCGTCTCCTAATGTTAATGTAATGAATGCTTCCAGTGTGTCAGTGTTCTCGACTGAATCCTCTGTTGGCACTCGTCTCCTCGGGGCTCAATGACACTGCGCGACTGAGTTCTTGACAGACCTAAACAGAGCCCAGGTGTTATTTTAAGTTCTTGTTTTCAATAGGCAAAAGAAAGGCTGCTGTTATGTCTCCTCTGGGGACGGTTGTTTACTTTACTCATTTCATTAGGTTAAGAGGATTCACACAGTTCAAAGGGCAAGGGCTTTAAATAAAGGCGTCCGTGTAATAGGGTTTAAACTGAAGTCATATGATGTGAGCTAATGAAACAAATGTTCAACTTTGTCTTGGAGACGGAGTAAATTCTTCACGAGACCACCTGAAAAAGAACTGAGGATAGGCCCGTTTTTTGTCTTGAGTTCCTGCGGAGAGCTCTTCGGCTACTGGAGAGTGTGTGTAAGAGCTACCTGGAGCCCGTGAGACTGTGCCCTGCGCTCGGGCCTCACAGGAGTGAACTGTGGGAACCCAATCTCTTTAAACAAGGAAGAAAGAGGGCTTTGTCCTGATCTTATTAAAGGCATTTAAGACCCTGTATTGGAGCTCAGCAGCTCTCTCCAGTAGTACACCACCTCTATAGAGTTCATTCATACTCAAGCCCTTCAGACCCTACAGCAGGCCGCTCCGATTCAGAGCAGAGAGCCTGGAGGTGCCGGGTTTTTCCGATGATTGTTTGAGTAAACCATAGTAATTTTCCTGGACTTTTCACGTGGTCGTGGTGAAAAAAAAAAAACCTCACGACCACCACGCACGGTCAACAAAATGCTCTCAGATGGACTCTGGCCTTCGCATGGGCCTGTACAAACATAAGGAATTAAATGGTCGAAACATTTTTTGCTTTTTATCACGCACACCTCCGCGGAGTTCACCAACGGTTAACCTCCGACATAAACGGCCCCAGCGATCTGTAGTCACACCGAGATCTTTTTGTATTTATTTGTTTTCATGTTTTCTTTCCGCCACTCAAACTAAACTTGTTATCAAACCTTTTGTATCCACATATATACACACGCTACAGCTGATACTGGTGGTTAAAACTAGTCCCTCACTAAATATAAATATTGCTGTGTCATCAAGATATTACATCAAGAAAATTCACATCCTGTGAAAGTTGCACTTTCGGGATGTTTGTGCTCCTCGAGGTAACCAACGCCTGCGGTGCACCTTCACTTCTGGAAGGCCCTCGCCTCACCTTTCACCTTTCACTTTTCACCTTTCACCTTTCACCTTTCACCTCAGACACAAAGAAAGTCACAGACATCTAGCAGCGGAGCCGATGCAGACAATGAAGATATGTAGGTATTCCTCAACTTCAGTAAACCAGCGCACACCAGGAGTTAGATCCTAACTTCTTTATTATAATAAATTACATGGTTTTAGTCTATAAAACAAAGGGAGTGGATGACATGTTTCGCAGCTAACTGGGTTACTCAAGTTTTGGACTATACGTTTTCCTGCAGCTAGCCAGGAGAGTAACGCTATCCGTGCTGTCGAGGCTCCTTCGATGCTTTGATCTAAGTATTCTTATTCCTCACCGCATTTTCACAACCACGGGTGAGAATGAGACAGCGCCGTTTGGACGCACGGCTAGGCGGCTACCGCTACAGCTCTGACAGAGAGGTGTCATGTCTGACCGCGTCTCACACCACCATCTCCTTCGTCCACCCTCGTCTCCAAACACGCGAGAGTCCCC
>OMKK01031276.1:24774-36767 GCA_900302305.1 Polymixia japonica | reverse complement strand
TACTTGTTTTTCATGTAGCCTGTTGTTTAGAAAAAGACACACCTTACAGGCCAAATGTACAGAAAGGATCGATTGTGTTGCCATATCATCTAGTCTCTGCTTCATCACGTTTCGTTACACAGTAGATTAACAGGTCTTACAATATCTAACTGATTTATTACACTTTGGAAGCCTGATACCATTGCTAGCCTAACATATAGCCAAGGCTATCCCATCCTTACAGGATCCCCAGTTGTTTTTCTCTGTTTGGGGACGTGTGCGTTGGTGCACTTAAAAGATCAAGAAAGAGTGAAGCAACAACAGTGCTTATTTTCTTCCTTGAGTTATGTAGCCTTATTAAGATGAATTGTTTCTGTACTGTGAGTCAGGGGATGCTAAAGGAATATGTGTTACATAGGAGTATTCTGGGGACTTATGTTCATATGTGTGATTAACTTTAACTCGGCACAGAGACCATAACCGCTCAATTAAAAATGGAGTAAAGTTGTCAGTGTTTTCTGTTCTTTAAAAAATGAGGTCCATGTGTTGAAGCTACATGAGTTGAATCAGTTCACTTCTGTACATTGATTTGAGACAAAACATTTTACTAACATTTTACATTACATTTTTTTTTTTTAACATAGGCAAATTACAAAATAAGTTGTCTTGAATGAGAGCTGTTGTCTCTGTGCTGTGGAGTGTGACCATTGATTGTTATTTATAGAGTTTGAAACAAATTGTGGGAGGACTGAACAGGTTACTGGTGATTCATTGATCGTTTACCACCACAATGAAGATGTTGCAAGTATCACAGGACTTTATACAAAAGACAAATGTCATCCCATGGATCGCACTAGACAAGAGATGGTGTCTGCTCTATGTGGTTCACTGGACAGTTTTGTCATAAAACTTCATACACCAGACATTGTACGGTTAGTTAATTGCACCCGGCTTTGAATGTCATTTCAGAAGCTAGATACAATAACTCTCCTCTAGCCGATTTCTCATGTTTTTCTTTTATACAGACTTTTTTTTACCATAATGGAAATTAATATGTTTTGTTTTGATTCTGTTTTCTTTTTTTGACATTCAGTGTATGCCATATGCCTCACTGAAAATAACGTGTGATTGTGTTGATATTGATAATGAATAATGAGATATCTAATGTATCATATTCAGAATGGTGTGGGCAGGTTTTTTGGTTAAACGGTGGTTTACTATTGTCTTGGTTACCATTGTGCATTGCAATTTTATATTTTCTGTTATCTTCAAAATAGGGGTTGTAATATGTAATCAAACAAATGTATCTAACAATAAAAGACGCATGGTGCCTTTGGGGCCATTTTCCCCCTGAAAACATAATAAATGTGTTTGTAAATTTGTTTAGTCCATGTTGTTTCTTTTCATTTATTACATACAAATTAAACATTACATACTGTGTTTTTTTTTTTCTGAGACATTTCAATGCTGCAGCTCTGCACCAATTTCTGCATTCCGGCAGCTAAAAAGAACTTCACCTCCCAGAATTCCACGGGGCTGGGGCTTCACATCCGTATAAACTATAAGCTACTAGCCGACTAGCGATAGTATGCATTTCCCTGCCAGTCCGTTGTGAGGATCAGGAAGTGTTTCAGACTCAAAAGACCAAAATACGAACCTGTTTAACCCGGTTAATCTCCCGACAGGTTAACCGTAGCTAACGCTGCTCTCGTCAGGTAAGTTGAATGAACTTCAGATAGCTAGCGACTAAAATCTTAACGTTACCCAACTTACTGTCCTGTCCGTCTGCAGTCCTGCCAGCTTTGCTTATTTTAGGTAACATCACATCTAACGTTGCCTGACTAAAACTACAATTCGACATTTTTTTATAGTTGATGATAATTTAATTCAATGATTGAAAATGCATGCAGATGTCTCGGGTTTGTTCGGTTTTGGAGAACTGACACAAACCTCAGCTGAACTTCATTGCCAAGAAAGTGACACTGAGTTCCTCATGATTAGAGGTTCAGATCTATTATTTTGTACATGCATTTTAACTCCACTGTATTATATTTACAATCCATTTGAAATCATCCAGCATAGCATCTATAACATAGCCTCTACTACACACACCGACCTGCTTAGTTATCATAATAAACGCAGCGTTTGTACATAGGTTTCACATTCTGCAGATGCACATATTTATTTGGGGCCATTTGCTAGACTTGTCAATTACCTACATAAAGCAGGTATACAGGCATTTAAGCATTCATTTCACTCTCCCAGTCCTTTTCTGTCCTGGGCAAGCTATGTCAGCACTCTGTTGGCTTAGGGCCAGTGTGTTATGGCATCCCCATGAGAAAGGGGTGGTTGCAGTGGCCTCTTGCATTGTGTGCTTTGATTGAAAATCAATAGGCACTTGCAATCAATAGCAGAGCCAAGTGAGACTTGACAGGGCCAGGTAAGTATGATTATAACATGTTACCAATGTTGCCATCATTTTTAAACCAGGCTATAGTCCTGCAAATAGAGCTGTGACTATACCACTTTTTTAAAGTAGGTAATAAGTAGGAATAATCAATTTTTGCCAATACAGAATACCAATAGAAATGCTGTCTTTAAGGTAGGATAAGATAGAACTTTATTTATCCTCTTGGGGAAATGGCATTTATCGATATTGACAGTTTTGAACATTTTCAAAGAGAATTATGGAAACATTTATAAACAACTTGGATATATTCATAATAACTGTTTTATATACATTGTTTACATCTGCTTTCTAGTCAAACATCACTAACAAACACATTTCTAGATGCAAACATTTCAGAGATCTGCAGTTATCAATAAAGGTGTGGGGGCATAGTCCTATGTCCCATAGTCCTATGCCCTCAGAGCTTTCAGAAGTTTGATGCCACCTCGATGCTCATGGCGAGCTTGTGTTGCAACCCTTCTCTAGAAATTCAAGTTTCACAATTGTAAAATTCAGCCATCAAATATGACACTGAAATTTTGCTGATTCCTGATCGCCTAAAACTATTTGCGGGTTAGAAGTTAACTATAGGTCAGGATATTATCTGCTTGGGTTGCATTTTTAGGTGCTAAATGTGAGGTTTTCATATGGTTGTTTATTTTCATGTTTGTTTGTGTCCCTTACTCTCCAGAGCATATCTCTGAGGCTGACGTGTCATTTTAATATTATGTTTGACATCTGATCACAACACTACTGTCTGTCCTGTTGTTGCATTTATTTACCTCTGCCTCCATTACTTTTCCTTTTTCTTATTGCTACTTTAAACTATGGTTTCAAAGATCTAATAGCAACGTGAGCACATCTAAATCACCCAAAACATGTCCTTTTGAAAACGGTTACGCTCATCCTGCAATGACACGTGCCTGTAAATACAAGTAATATCACAAGACACGCCTGTCTTGTGCAGTTGTGATGATAGTTTGGTTGGTTGTTTCCTTCCTTTTGTAACTTCCTTGTTTACTGTTAGCTGGCTGCTCTTATTCATGTATTCATGTTTGCCAGATTTTGAAGATGTAGAGGGATGAGCATAGCTGTTTTAAACAGGACATGTTTTGGGTGATTTTGGGATCAGTTTTTGGCGTTTGAGTTTGCCCCAAAAGACTATTAGAGACTAGTGAACCAAGTACGCTATAACGAAGCAGTTGCTTACATTTTTGGTCAGAGCCGATTGGTAGGATAAAAAAAGATAGAGAAACGAGATCCAGCTCTAAAATGGCCGCAATTATCTTTTATTGTGTCCAGGTATGGTTGGATAATAACCAAAACAAATCTTTTAATAGTAGCTCTCCTTTTCCCCTGCGAGCCTCGAGAGGCAGATTCAGGCCAGTCCTCTTCAGGAAGGCTTTAAACTCTTCATCACGGTTTATAGCCCTTGAGAAAAAAATCATTATTTAGCAGCATTTCATTAATAAAGTGAAGTAAAAGCTCTGTTATTCCCAAAGAACATTGTCCAACCAGGACTGCACACTGGGACCCTTGAGAATCTGTTCTTGTTTCATTCCCTTTCAGAGCAGCCCCCAGTCGCCTCGACAGCTCCAGTCTCGTGCCCTGCCCACGCCCAGGGACCAGCCCAGCCCGTGCTGCTGCCGTCCCAACAGCTGCTACCGCGACCCACTGCTCCACCAACATGGCTAACAGAGACCCCGTCAGCCTCCGGGTCTTCTCTCTCAACTGCTGGTCAGTGGCTGTGCTTTGTAGTGATTCTTAGTGCAGGGGGGGTCACCTCAAAGGGTTTTTTCAGATCACGGACCGCCCGTATGAACACACATTGGGCCACGGATCCACATGTAATAAGGTTTTCTCTCAGGGACCCCCCCCCTACGGGATGATTTTTGTTGTGGATTTAGTATTGTATCGTAGCACTGTTTCCACTGTACACGGGGAGACATTGGTGAGAGGGAAACCTCTGATTCAAAAAGTCGCTCTTAGACATTCTCTTTTTTTTAAATTATAGTGTTCCGCATTTTGCTGGGGAACCCCTGCAACGCCCTTGGTGTCAGGCTGTCTCCATGATATGTGGAAGTAATATAATATTGCTCTTCTATTTTTAGGGGAATCCGTTACCTCAGCAAACACTGCCCCCAGCGCTACGCCATGATCGGGGATCTGTTGTCCAAGGAGCAGCACGATATTGTTTTACTGCAGGAGGTTCGTGGGACGAGCACACACATCCTCATTGAGCCAAGTACACACTCACAAACCGCTCACCTCGCGCTGTGCGAGTGGTAGGTTGGAACATGTACTGTATACATGTACCATATGGTGGACGCTTTTATCCGACGTGACTCATCGTACCGTGAGTGCTTACATTTATAGCTCGGTTGGCCTCAGTCGGAACAGAAACTCCCAAAGCTTGGTTTACGCTCCCAACGTCTGCACGCATGTAGGTGTCTGCCGTCTCGCCCGCCGCGCTCGCGTTGGCGCTTGGTGGCAACGTGGCGGTTACGTAACCGAAATACATGGGAACAGCCGTTAACGTTAGCGGCTAGTCTTTTCCCCAACCAGCTGATCGGCTTCGTTGAGACGCGCGGGACCGTAGATACGCCCGACGCAAAGTTGAGTTGAGTTGTTTTCTGGGGTGCGTGAGCTCTGCGAACCTCTGCGAACCACGGTTACCCATAAACCCTTTCTCTGCGTTCATTTGAGATGTTTATGTGTACCTTGTTTCGGCCTGACAACCCTGACAGTGTTGGTGCCACGCTCAACTCACTGGACTACTCCAGTTACGCTGCATTGGGGATCAGAATTATGCCTTCATAATATTTTTAATTTTAATTAATATCCAAATGTGAATAGCACAACGATGTCTTGTACCCTTATTTACAGATTGGTGCTTTCTTTCTTTCAGGTATGGAGTGAAAAAGATTACCTGTACTTGAAAAAGAAACTTGCCTGCAGCCACCCTCACTCTCATTTCTTCAAAAGGTAACGTTTTCCTCTTCCTAAGTTTTCCAACCCGTGACCCTTGAGATTCATTCATTCTGTATGAAGTAAATTCATAAAGAAATTGTAAGTTGCCTTCTAAAGGCTGCTAACGTATCCTTGCGTCAAAGCCTATTAGTTACGCTGCGCGTTAGTAAACCAATCATGGAAAAGTATCTCTGAAAAATGTGCAATTAAAGTCTAGCTTCAAAGGATTTTCTCTGCGGCCGCAGCCCTAATGCTTTCTTGACCTCCATACCAAGTCTGAGATTAATCAAAGGCTTCTCTAATCCCTTTAGTAGTTCACACAAAAGGACATGAGAAAAAATGGGTTCGCTCCAATAGATGATACCAAGTTCTCACAAGTTCTCGCAGTCACACATTCATGCAACATCATCATGCAGATCTAAATGTATACCAAGAAAAAAACAAAAAGAAAAAAAACAACATTAAACTGTTTTGTTTGTTTTATTTTTTTGTTTGTTTTTTACACATTCTTTACACTAAAGGGCCATTGCATCCCTCTTAAATGCCGTCGCTAAGCAACAAATGCACACTGCTAACGCAAGCATCCTTTGCGTACCTTGAAACTGAAAGCCGTGTGTTTTTGTGTTTGCCTTCAGCGGAGTCATTGGCAGCGGACTGGCCATTTTCTCCAGACACAGAATCCACGATACGTTTCTCTACCGCTACTCGCTGAACGGTTATCCGTACATGGTGAGTTTGCAAAGGAAGAGACCGAAAACGGCGCAGGCACATTCCAAACTGGACTAGAGCTCGGGTTCAACTTGAAAACAAAGTCAATATTGACCAAAGGGAAAAAAGATTACCTGCGCGGTGAATTGTTCCTGATAAGCTTGTTTAATCTTGGGCAATGTGTCAATCTTTGTCAGGCAATATGAGGACAAATGCAAAGACTGACAAAAGACCCACGCGGGCTTTCCTGTAATACCTTATCGACACCTCCTTTGTGGAGCTGCTTTTGGTCTGTCTCGTTTCTCTTCGCGGTTTAAAGTCTCTGTGTTTTCCCCGCACTACGCAGGCCCACCATGGAGACTGGTTTGGGGGAAAAGCAGTTGGGATGGCCATCTTGAACATAGGCACCCTGACGGCGCATGTCTACGTCACTCACGTAAGCTTTCCTATCAAACGGTTGTCGTTCACACCTGTATGTTAAGAGTACGGTGTAGTTTTTGATTCGTGTGCTGATGTCCCTGTGTGCTTGTTGTTTTAGCTGCACGCTGAGTACTGCAGGGAGAAGGACTCCTATCTACCTCACAGAGTGGTTCAGTCTTGGGAGCTGCAGCAGTTTGTTCGGTAGGGAGCCTTTAGCTTGCAATAAGTCTACACCTACAGTACACGCTATCTTTTATGCTGGTGCAGTCTGTATTTCATAGATATGGCTAACTCTCACTTGTTGCTTGTTTTGAAATGTTTGAAACGATGTCAAGGCAACTACAGACACGATTGTTAGATTTTGGCGACCCCTTGAGTTTCCTAGTGGTATTTGTTTTTGTTTTTTTCTTTTTACATAGATGTTGGAAAGACAAGTGAGCTGCTTGTTTTTTCTTTTTCTTTTTTTTTCTTTTCAAAGCCCAGCAACGGCACTCTTGCATTTGTTTACAAAGCTCAGTGACAAAAGAAGCAAAGCTGTTGAAAGAATATGACTAAACATGTTCACAGAAAAGGCCCTTCCTGTTTTGGTTGACACACTTCCTTTGTCTGTTGGTCCTTCTATTTTCATGGGACGTCATACCCGCTGGCACACAGTTACCTAGTGAGGGGGTACCCAGGGGGTTTCTAGGGAACCAATCTTAACAACAATGGTGTCATTCTTCCACAGCCATTACAATATGCAAACAAAATGTATTTTATAATATGTTAAAGCAAAAATCCTATCTAGTGGCTTTAATATGACATAGTGCCACATAGTAAATATTCATCTGGATGGTGTGTTATTACTAACTAATGCCCTTCCTGGCTCATTAGCCATACCTCTGGTGGAGCAGACTTGGTGATTCTAGGCGCAGATCTCAACATGCACCCTCTGGACCTTGGAAACAGATTACTAAGGACTTACACGGGGCTCCGAGACTCTTATTTGGAAACTTCCAAGTTTGATGTAAGCACTGACAAGAATGCAACGCTGATGTGGTTGATATGTGTATTGAAGACATGCATCTAAAACTGTTTACTATTTTTGTTTTTTTTGTTGTATTCCCTGCTAAACTGTTTCTCAAACGTTCTGTTGCAGGGATGTGAAGATGGTATGACTCTTATATTAGATAACCCATTCATTAGAAAGAAAGACATTGTTCCCTTTGAGAAGGGAATCCGAATAGACTACATCCTGTTCAAGGTGAGGGAAAACTCACTCCATCATACTCACTGTTATATAATTATTCATTCATATTCGTCATCGCACTTTGTTGGAGAAATTCAAACATTCAATGAATTGCTTACTTCTTACAGTTATGAGACAATGTAAGTAATGTACAGTGGATGTCGTAATAGACAATAACTCCTAAATACTTTGTTTTTTTGTTGTTTTTTTGGCTGGACCGCAACAGCCGAGCCAGCCTTATAAACGCGAATGTCTGTCCATCACTGAGTCACTCAATGACTCCCTGACTGAGTGATGAAGTTACACCATTGGTCGGCCGAGTGTTGGAGTTTCCCCATTGGCCGATGCATCCGTTTCAAATGAAAAGCCCTCTAGCGACAAGGCTTTTGGCCACAATTTCACACATTGACCATACAGTCCAGCCATATACTAGGTTTTGACCTAGTCTTGTTTAATTTCTAGGGGTCTTACAAAGTGGATATTAAGTGCCAGTCCATGTCCACTACAAAAGGCTCAGTCCCTGACCATCCCTTCCCGTACTCCGACCATGAGACGCTGACTGCTGAGCTGAGGCTGGACCTGCTCACCCAGACCCAGGTGAAAGATGAAGGACGAACAAGGGAACAGGACTGCGCTGCAGGTACGTTTCCATGGCGGTTTAGGAGTAAGGTCATGGCTCAAAACAATTCAGGAGACGCGGGCCTGTATAGTGGTAGCCATCAACCCTTTCAGGTCTTTGGGTTTTGACTTGCTATTTCTCCGGCTTCTCCCTTGTGTCTTTAGGCAAGCTGGCTGAGCTGGTAGACATCGTTACGGAGGCCCGCACGGAGGTCAAAGTCGGTCTGCACTGTGCCGAAAGGATGCGCTACACGGCGGCCCGTACCGGAGTGATGGGGCTGGCCCTGCTTCTTCTGGAGCTGGCCATCGCGGCCGTGCCCTGGTTGGCCTTGGGAGCTGAACAGCCTTTCCCCCGTGCCTCCTTCTACCTGCTGGGGGCGCTGTGCTTCGCCATCTTGCTGACCACTGCTCTGCTGTATATTTTCTACACCATAGAGGTGAAGTCTCTTCAGGGGGCTGAGGACCAGATGAGGCTGGCCGTGGGCAGCCTACAGGAGAGGCTCCGGGGCTTTCCCCTCGCCCAGCCCCAGGACACCCAGCGGAGGCCCGCCGCAGAGGGACAGGAGCCCAGGGCGTTTGACCCAGAGGAATAACGCAGTAGACATTTGGAACCGGGTCAACGCGGGCTCATCTGAAAGGAACTCTTGGCACTTAAGAGAAGGACCTTGAAAGGATTTGCCACTGCTCTGAATGTGTATAATGCTCTTTAAGATTTTAACTGCAGCATGCAGCACGATGGGTTTTACCTGAAACAGTTGAACCATAAATGAAGGACATTTCTGAAAGTAGTACAGGACCGATGCTATGAGGCTTTTATCCTAAAGAGTTTTAGTTTTAGATAGAAACTAGGTTTTCCCTCTATGCGCCTACTGCAGTATGCTTCCTGTCTCACAGTATATTACAAACTTGATAACGACAATGTACATGTATAAAACGTATGTTTTAACCTATTTTGTATTCCCCTCAGACTTGAAATGATTGGGAAGAATGAGGCGTCTCTGGTCCAACCCTGCATTCCATTTCACAGTGGCGGTGGGACCAATTATTTCATCTTCTTTTATTTCCTGCTTCTTCTCCACAGTATTGATTTAATTTAGCCACTTAGAGCTACATTAAAGAGAATTAATTGTGCAACTTACAGGATGTTGTTGGAAGCAATAGGGATTTCTACAATACAACCTCAAACTCCAGACTGTATTTACTTTTAAACGTATGTACTTACCTCCTTACTGGCGTAAAATATATCTTACATCCCCACCTCAGGGAAGATTCCAGAACTAGGCAGCAGTGTTGCTGAACTTTAGGATATACTGTTGTTTTTTCTGTTGACAAATTGTTTAATTCTTCTGAAGGCACTCGCAGTCAAGGGCCCCACTGCACTGGCTTTAATGCATAGGAAATGGACAAACTTTGAATTAGGGCTGGGCAATACATCGCAAAATATTTCAATGATGATATGAATATCGAGATAATTTAGCTTATGTGCGTTTTTAATATAATTTTTCAACACCGTTGCTCTTAAAAACCCACACTAAACATCCTCTCCTTTTCTCTCCTCCGCTCCAGTTCCCTGCATGTCACGACTCCCCCCAGTTGTAGCTCCGCCCACTCGTAGCTCACGTGTGGTGTGTTGTTCCAAACATTTACACAAGACATTATGCGGATCTGCAGTATAGGAAAAAATAGAAAAATATCGCCTTGTATCGAATATCACCATCGGCTCCAAAAATATCGTGATATCACCTTTTCAGCCGTATCGCCCAGCCCTACCCTGCATGTCTCATTCCAAACCTCCGACATGACGCATTTGGAAAATATGACTTGCACTGGTTTTTATAAGGGAGAGAATCCACACTCTGTACTGTAGCCCAAAGAATAAAGATGGGAATGCAACTTTTTATCAATCATGTATTCAACATGATCTATAATGAATGAAAGATGAATCAACTATTTTGAATAACTCTAGTACACCACATCCTATATAATAATGTGAAATGCTGAAAACATCTTAAGTGTTAAATCCACCCAGTTGACTAACAAGATCAACCGTTTCTTTCTCAATGTTGTGCTGTAATTTAAAAGTTTGAAATGAGCCTTGTACAGTATATACACAACTTTATCTTATCAATGAAGGAGTTTAATTATTTTTAATCCCATTTATCCACACTTGTTAATGTTGAAAAAGTAGTGTAAGATTGTTGACTAAGGTAGGGTTTGTTGTATTTCAAACAATACCTCTTTTTTTAATAATTGTCATTCCAGTTAACAAATATGATGGACATGATTGTGAACAGTAATAAAGAATGTATAGTCATGTATTTTGATTGATCTACTGTTAACATGAAATCCATTGCTCTGAATTTTGATGAAATTCAAGTTATGAAGGGGCTTTGCCAATTTCAGAACAACTGTAGACATTATTTTTGGTATGGTTGGTATATATTTAGTAATTTTCTGTCGTTTTCCTTTTTAGTGGGGACAGCAAGATTATGGTGAATGAAACACCTTCACACTATCACCACTAGAGAGCAGTGTTTCATTGCAAACCAGAAAAAGCATCTCGACTGTAGTTGGGTTCATACAAACATGTCAGGCACGTCAACATCTTTGCCAAATCCAGCCATTGGCAAACATATTGCTGCAGTGGTTGCATGCTCATAAATCTGTAGCCACAGCAGCGATCCTTGTCAGAGCATCAAGACAAACAATACAGTTACTGTTTTTGTCATAATTTGACACAGTTCATATGATCTTTATGTTATCTCATACTGTGTGGCTGCATGCTGTCCTCCACACTAGTGTATACTCCATGTCATTTTGAAGGCTACACTGGAGGAAATCACCCCAGTTGTTGGCACCTCTCAGAATGATTCACCTTTCAATGGGACTTCAATAGAGCAAGACAAAACAAAAGACATCGTCATAGATTAAAGCCCTGCTAATACTGACTGCAGGGTTTTACCACATCCCACAAGGCGGCTGGCACATATACCGCCGGCAGGTGTATCCTGGGTGTGGTGCGTTTAATGTTGTCTTGGTGTTACCAGAAAAAAAAAAACATAACAATACACTTCACTCACTTTGCAGCGAGTGCTTCGTGACATTTCCCATGGGTTAGTGTTCATGACTGTTAAGTTGTCACATGGAAACTGGAATGGTGATTGATATGGACAGCGGGCTTAATAAGTTTTGGTGATTCATTAACATACTTTGAAGACTTCGCCATTTTTTTTATTTTTTTTCCCCCCCACTGTGTACACCTTTATCTTATCTAGTCTTCTTTCGTTTAACTAGTAGATTGCATTGCTTATGGTCAGTTGTTTTCACCATAGTTTCAAATAAGCACATTTAATAACACGTTTTTATAGGTCATATTTTGTAGTTTATAAATAATAATAATAATAATGCATTTATTTTATATAGCGCCTTTCTGAGTACCCAAGGTCGCTTTACATACACATACACATACACACACACAGAGTGACACAGTGAGGCAATCTGAGTCCTGGGACTCAGATTTGAGAAGCGGTTTATGCTCTATTACTGTGGGTCTAAATTAGGAGGTATGATGTAACCAGAAGTTATGTACTATATGATACGACCTATCTTATGAAAAAAACG
>OMKK01031276.1:0-20001 GCA_900302305.1 Polymixia japonica | reverse complement strand
AAAAAAAAAAGAAAAAAAAAAAGGGGGGTGGGGGGCGTTCTAAACTAACCAAGCCTTTTCTTTTGTGATATTGACTATTATAGTTTATGTAGAGTTAATCCCGTTTTATCCAAGGGTACATTGAGTGATACTGTGGGCATGCTCCATTTTATGCTGAATTCAAATACTGAACGAGAAACATTGTATCTTATGCTGTGTTTAGTTGTTTGACCTTCTAACAGTAAATATACCATGTATGATTTGTGTGACACGATATGTCCTTTCTTTTCACACTTGCAGAGCACAACTGCTTTATTTGATTAAATCAGCTGTAATCCTCAATCGCAAAATTATTTTCTTCGGTGTATTAAGCCACAATATAATAATGCAGGTGAAATATGTATTTAAAAAACATAGATACTATTTTTTAAATTCAGAATATCTGGAGAATTCTTCTTATTATTATTATATAGCTAAAATTTGATGATGCAATTTATTTAGGTGTTAGGCCCTAGGCTAAATAACCCCAATGTAGTACAGTATATGCAGTGAAACACGTATACTCAATCTTGTTTGGACCAGTTCAATTTACTTTACGTATGTCAAAGTACTCTTGAATGCCTGTCAAGCCCTGTGTGTATTCATACTGTGTATACTTCATACTTTCTATTCCTAACGTCTGGAACAGTCCATCGAAAACTGTGCCTGCATTCTTCACAACCTGACGTTCCAGCTAGAGGCCGAGGCCCCGGCTTTGTTCAGCAGGATCACAGCCTTGTCCAGGACGGCCAGCAGGACCCCGGACCAGGGAGACACAGGCCCCATTGGCTGCTTCAGCCCGCAGAGCAACAAAGTGCTGGAGCAAGAGGTAAGACGAGCGGGGAGCAGGACAGAGACTAACATACACACTGCAAATCAGATTTCTGGACCAATTTAACCCACGCAAGGCAAGGCTTTAAAGGTACTATATATGATATTTTGATATATGATATTTTATTATTTTTTAACAGCAAATCTTTAAATGAATGAACCAGAATGTAAACAAAACCAGAATTGGTGCCAGAGTTATTTAAATGTACTATATATGATATTTTCAACAGTAATATAGCAGCAAACAACTATTTGCTATGTGAAGATATAGTGGAGTAATGGCGTCCTGAGCAGAAAATGAAGTCACACTCTCTCTGTGTGTTTTGTAATCCGAGCTTCTCTGTTCTTTGTTTTGGTAGCCGGTCCGGCCGCGCGCACGTGATAGTTTGTGTGTGTCGATGTGGCCGACGCGGCCATTTGTTTTGGTCTGAGATGCTGGTGCTCTAGTGCGACATCTAGTGGCCCGAATATCGTCTATAGCTCCTTTAATAAAGACAGTGATGGCTTCTGCACACCTATATGTTTCTACTAGAAAGGTGTGTAGGAGAAAATATCCAAAGGGTTAAGAAGAGAGGACTCAAGCAAGGTCTTCTTCTGCTTGCAATCAACTTTAATAGATTTGTTAAAGTTGTTTCTTCGGACCGAAACGTTGTTCTATTAAAGTTGATTACATGCAAGGCAAGGCAAATCATGCTGATCTAACTAACCATCAGAGATGACTCATTACCAGCAATTCTGGCATTCATGACTAACCCGACGGTCAAATCACACCTGACTTAAATTCAAAGCAGTGTCAGACTTTTTAATGCTGACCATGGCCAGTGTCAGCATTAGACTGGTGCATAATCTGGTTCATGAAGGTTCATGCTATCTGTAACCGTGTGATGTCTGCGTGGGTGCGTAAATAGCATTGTGTAGAATTCCTGCGTCTACTTGGGAGAGCAGTGTAGCATAGAACATGGGTTGAGCTTTGTTGTGAAGCTTGTGTTCAGTCATGGCAGGATAGTGCGCTAAGCACTGTCCCATGGTGAGAGATTCCAGACATTCAATGGTTTCAGATTTCTAAAAGAATTCCACAGTCTAACCTTTAGATAAATTCAACACTAATAATGAAAGAGAGTAATTCTTAACAAGTCAAGTCAAGTTTATTTGTATAGCCCTTAATTACATTACACTCTCAAAGGGCTTGTCCAAGCCCATAATTAACAGGAATTAAACAACACCCCATCGGATGAGGACAAACTCCCAGAAAAACCTTGGTTAGGACAGTCACAGCGTTGGATAATAAGTTCTAACTCTCCCATTGCTGTGTAGCGCCACTTTGACTTCCCAGTAGTGGAGGAGCTACGCCCTAAAGGAGCTGGCTGGCTCATCCATTCCAAGACTCTGCAGAGTTACCTGTCTTTGCTGGGCTCCAGCCAGCGAGACGAAACCCTGGAGGCCTGTTGTGGAGCCCTGCAGAACCTCACTGCACAGCAAAGCATGGTAAGAAAAATCCTCTTCCGTGTAAATCAGTGGTGTTGAATAATATTTTGAATAGTAGTGTTATTTGATCATATTGTGGTGGGCCAAAAACCCCAAGGTGCGTAAATTATTTGGAATTGTAACATTTGTAACAAATGGGCATGTCTAGAACTTGTTGTAATTATAGGTAATTTCGCTGTCTGTAAACCCAGTTCTCAGGACCCAGGTCACCTCAAGTGCAAATGTATGCATATGTACAGCTTGTTCATGCAATTACAAGTCTTTGATATGCTTCTGTATACCCACAGGTCTCCAGTGTAATGAGCCAGACTATTGTGCAAAAGTTGAATGGCTTGCAGGTCATCGCCCCCCTGTTAAAGTCAACCAAAGTCAACTTGCAGAGGAACACAGTGGCTCTGGTTGGAAACCTGGCCAAGAACCAGCATCTACAGACAGCCATAGGTGAGAAGACTGCACTTAGCAACTTCTATTACATCATTCCTATATTCTTGTTTTGAGTATAGCAAGTTGGAAGGGTTAATTCCAAAATGTTTTAAATATTTTTTGTGAAAAAAGTTACATGGTCAGGTATTCATTGTTTAATATACCTGATTAAACATCTACAATTTTAATATTGTGTAACAATCATACTTTTTTATAATATTATATAATAATGAAATTCTAGAATTAATTCAAATGTAACATTTTTAACCTTGGGGACATTTTTGTAAACAAACTCTTTGTTTTTTGATCAACCTAAACAATTATTTGCAATTTTACGAGTATTTGCTTGTGATAAATATCTAAAGGGATTTGTTTGCTCTGTCTCTGAAGCCCGTAAAGCCTTACCAGAACTCACAAGCCTCCTAAGCTCAGGTACCAAGGAAGGGACTGAGTCTGACGACACGTTGGCCATGGCCTGCCAGGCAGCCCATTTCCTGCTTGTAAAGGAACCTGACCTAGGCAAGCGTCTTCTCACCAACAACCTGATCAACTCTCTGCACGATCTTAGCCAAAACAGGTACGATAACAAAAACTGTAAAGTATCTCACTCACTTATTGTTGTGAAGCACTTTGAGCTACAATTCTTGTATGAAAGGTGCTATACAAATAAAGTTTTATTATTATTATTATTATTATTATTATATGCACAGAAAATTGCTTTTTCAGTGAAATAGACAGACTTTGTTAATCCAGGTAAAAGCTTTGACCGCTTATTGTTTTACCCATCAAAACTGCTTATCCAAGAGACGAGTTAAAGAAGAATTTTTAGACCTTGAGAGTAAAGCCTAATTTATACTTTATCGCGTGACCCTTTTGTATTTTCAACAATTTTTCCTGTTGAAAATACGTCATTTTTGTCGAGCGACATTTGTCAAAAGGATCGTGCGACAAAGTATAAATTGGGCTTCATGAGACACGGATTGTGCAAAAGCAGGGGGATTCAATATTACCATTGTGGTCCGACATTTTGTACAATCACTGTACGAGCCCAGTTATGTCTCCCAACCAGAAAATCATTTAGACAAGCGACGTACTCTAGAAGATGACTCCGATTTAAAGACGTTTTATTTTGCTTGTTTGTTTTTTCTACTTCCTATTAGATATTTCCCCAAATCCAGCAAAGCTGCAGCACTGTTTCTCTATAACCTGTGGTCAGAGAAAGACATACAAAGCTTCCTCAAAAAGGTAAGTTGAGGCTAATTGTGGTTGCTAGGCTACACTTGTCTAAGCTGGGTGTGTCTTCTCAGCTCACTTTAAAGTCCACGCCTTACACAAGTATTTGAGAGAGAAAGAGGGAGACAGATTGATGGATTAGACACATGTAATGAGCTCTAATAGGAGAATACCCCTGATTGCACACGAATGTGAGTGCGGAACAGTGAAGGAATGTAGAAGCACAGGTTCAAAAAACATTTTATTGTACATTATTTCGGTCGTTGTTTTGAGCTTGAGATGTAATAGTTTCAGAATTGCCACGAGCAAAGAACATATGGGCTCCTGGTTTTGTCATTGTTTCAGGTGATGTGAGATCTTGTTTAGGTGGAGTGTTGATTTCTCTCTATCAATTTGTCCTACAGAAAGGGATGAATAAGACTTCCTTTGTAAATGACGTCACCGTGGCTGCACACAAGTCTGTTCAGGTTATTGAATAGCTGATGGAGTGGATCTCTGAAACATCCTTCTAAACATCTCCAGTACACGTCACACCCATGGAACATACTGTAGTCATCATGATGCTGAATAACTTCCTTTCCTGTTTCATTTCACTATAAATCGCATATTTTGGAAAAATTTTCTATCAACAGCCGGTTACTTGTTTGATACTGTTGATGTTTACAGTTGTTTCTGTAAATGTAAGTACTTTTTCATTGTTAAAAAAGGGTCATGGGTAAAGTGTTTAATATACTAAGGTAGGTCCTTACTGTATGTTAAATTGCTTTTATAGTCTTTATTGGTATCAAGTGACTTAAAACTGACATCTGTGTCTGCATTCATTAATCATTCAATCATCACATTAGTTGGCTTCATTAGATGTTATAGGGGGTTTAGATCCAGGTTCAACATATTTTGCACTGAATTTGCTGTTGTTATAATATGCAACAAAAGTAAATACTAATTTTGAAATAAACTTTGGTTATGTAAAATAAACAGAGAAAAAATGGTACAATATAATTTCTCTTGAGATTGCAAACGAACTGATAGTTTTGTGATAATTTTGTAGTTGCTAAAACAAAATTGATATTGTCTGTTGAGTAAAAAAGATCTTTGACAAAATATTAATAAAAATTGCGCAAATGTGCTCTTCACACAATAAAAGACATAATAATAATAAAAGACCTGTGCATTTATCATTGAATTACTGATGCTGGCAATGTTTTCTATTCAGCACTATTAGCAATTTGTAAACATCATAGTTATAGCTGGTGCTGACAACTCATATTTAGTGAATCTTGTCTTGCTCTTGTCTTGTCATGCTCTCCTCAGTTTGGGCCTTTAGACTTATAAGTGCTTTTGGGTAGATAGCCAACTCACGTCTTTTGGTAGCTATTTACCCCACCCTTAAGTTAATCCTTTAACACACAATGCATTTCAAGTTAACTTTTTAGGAAATTGGCAAGCACAATTCACACACGAGAAGAACAACACTTCAATTATGATGATTTTATTCTCACAAAAATATCACAAAATACTGGACACACGAACCAAAGTGGGTGTTTGACTTTTGTTGTCATTTAAAAAAAACACGCCGCGGTGGTTAAAACGCCCAAGTTGTTGCTAAAAGTGTTTCAAATAATAAAGTCAGAAAACATTCCACGCAACATAAACACATTCCACAGCGCTGGAACAAGACACGTTGCAATCAGAAAATCATTAACACGCTACCACATCTGTGGTGACTAAGAACTCACGCACTTCAACTGACAAATAATCATGAAATGTTATTCTTTAGTAATAACAATCATGTTTAAGTATTTATTTAGAAAACATTTTATTATACCGTTCATGGCACACTTTATGATCTCGAGGATGTCCACCTTTCAGCGTAGATGTAAAGTCACCAATGTTCCTCTGGTAGAGGGAGGACGGACGTTACTTCCTCAGGCCATGCTTGCTCCTACTCTTTGAACTGAGAACAAACCATCATATCGATCAAAATACAACCTAGCTACGATGTAAACAGTACAGTAGAACCTTATTTATTCAACCTTTTTTGGTTACATCTACTGTCTTATAATTATTCAGACATTTTCAAGCTTTGCATAATTCCGAATTTTATTAATTTGGTTATTCTTGAACTTGTGTTGAAAAAAGAGCGCCTAGCCCACAGCACAGTCAGCCTATAGACACACGCTGTGGTAACCTGCTTGGTCATGCATGCATCCTTCAGTCTAATGTCGATAAGACTTGAGAAGAAGTAACCTACTACACTTGGTTTTGTATCTGCAAGGCCTATCCAAATGTAGCCTGCTACAGATGTCCTTCTGCCTAGCCTTGACTGCTGCTGTCCTGGGATAACTTGTGAAAGCATCTGTTAGCTGCTCGCCATGAGAAGGGCATTTGCTACCAAATGATATTTCGGTGTCACTGCATTGCCATCTTAATCTAGTTACTCTGGTAGTTGATCCTGCAGCATACCTTAAAAAAACTAAAAATAAACAAACAAACAAATAGATAAATAAATTAACTATATTATAAATAAATAAAAACAAAATAATTTAAAAACTTCATCTTAGTTTTAATAAACTACATTAAGAAAAAAAAGTAATAGCATACCTAAGTGATTATTGTGATAGAATATTATTTATATATGTTTTGCATTGACAATGGTTCAATTAATTTATAAAAAATCATTTTTTATATAGTTCTGCAAGCTCTTGCATCTCAGAACACGTATGAAAATGGCATAATTGGAATTAATTTTAATAGTCCAAGCTGAAGATTGTAACTTTAAAACGGTTTCTGTTTCAACGTTGCAGGGTATTGTCAATCATACTTAACACACTGGCTATATATTCCTGGCTTGAAAAATCAAAGCCATATCACGTAAGCCAGCTAATGCCGAAGTACTTTATTAGAGCCTGAGACATAAATGTATTGTGATTCAACCTATATAAGGTACAGATCTGGAGGGAGGGCTCAAATTATTTAGATAGCAACAGGGGCAGTTTGCTGTTTTATCAGGAGCTAAATTACCAAAGATGACATCACATAGCAGCTTTGGAGTTCCTCAGCTGTTGTACTGCCATCCCAGCCAGTCTCTCCTCCCAGTCCACACGCAGCACATGTTCCTGCATTTGTCAGTTGGCCTCGCCTGCCCTTTGCTAAGACACCTTTCTTACCCTTGTATCTTGTTTACCCCAATCCTGTTTGGGTGCGTATAGTTAGGAAACTGCCACGTTAGGGGCCAGCTGGCACCAACAGCTCTCACTGAAGCCACTTCAGACAAGTGGGGGCCAGTTATGTCGGAGCGGAGTTGAAACGGGAGGAGGTGGGAACTCGATTAGGTCACTAGGTGAACCTCTACATCGGGGCTGGCTTATCGGTCTTAGCAGGGAATTATCTAGGTCTGCTTTACCGTCAGAGGAACACAAGGGCAGGCGAAAGACCTTTTCCCTTGTTTCTCCACAGCGTATCTCCATCTTGAAGAAAACTCTAGTTTGTTGTCTAAAACTTATTGTTTTAGTTGAGTTGATGGTAAAAAGGTGATACATATGTACACTATATTACTACATAGACGACCAGTTTAGTCTCAAGACGATAGATGATAAAAGCTTTTTTCCGTTTTTTTGATGTTTTTAATATATAATTCACGGTAAATGAAAAATATATTTTTTAGACGTGACATGTGTTGGGTCCGAATAATAATAATAATAATAAGATCCGAATATCCTCATAGACGGTTTGCACTGTGATCCTGTAGGTGACATCAGTGTTTATTATAGGTCGTAAACACAATATACTTACACTTTCTGATGATCACTGACCCGGTTCCTCAGCACAGTGACCTGGGTTAAAACAGTGACTGGCGGTTAACTGGAGCATTTATGACAATTTGATGTACTGAACATGGATCAATGACTTGCCACTGTTTCATGTTTTATCCATCACGTCATGTGAAGATCTGTGAACTACATTTTGGCTGACTTCCACTGAGAGACTGGTAGCCTGGTACTGTGTGTGTGTGTGTGTGTGTGTGTGTGTGTGTGTGTGTGTGTGTGTGTACTCACCCCGAAGGACCTTAAAAAAGTGGGTGGCTATATAGCTGAAAACCTATCACTAAATCAGTCATAATGAGTCAGCCATGACGTGTTGGCAACTCCGTCTGTATAGTTTGGCTTGCGTCCCAGACTCTCTTAACTTTATAAGACATGTTGCTATGATATACATGACTGCGCTAATGATATAGGAGCAAAGTCATTCATATGCCGCATAGCCTACCTCATACTTCTGTCTCGAGTATTTATACTGGAGTTCAAATTTCTCTGCCTCTAGCTGCTGCATCCACTTCCACAGTTCATTGGCTTTTTCCCTGTGGCAAAACAGATAGTGTGAGTGAAGCGAACTGGATGAGGAAAGTTCCCAGATCGTTGAGTATTAGCGCATCATTTGATCCACAATAATGTCACGGAAACCGTGCAACGTGGGAAAAAAAAGTGATTCAACGATAACTTGCTGTTTGGGTTTTGCTTTACCTGAGTTTGTCTTCTTTCAGGTGATCGATGTTTAACTCTTTGCGCCGATCGTTTAAAATCTTCCTCTTCTTTTCTCTCTCCGTTTGTTTTTTCGTCCCTCCCTTGCTCGGTGTCTGCGGTTAGAAGGGGGAGGGATGCTATGCGATCAGGTCTTTATCAGTCCTGGACTTTACTTATGTATGTTCAAGAAAAATGAACGTTTTGTCACCTTGTACCCGGTGAAGTTCAAGCTGCCCAGGATCTTCTTCTTCTTCGCGTCATCGTCCGCTTTCTTCCTCGCCTCTTCCTCTTCTTTCCGCGCCTTCTCCTCCTGATGGGCAGAATACGGTGTTATCACCCTCTGAGAAGGTTTGCAGTATTTATATTTATATAGTATTTATATTTATACATGGTACCCCTATCAGACATGGGTCAAAATATGATTCACAAATAATTCCCAGTATGTGGTTAGATCTGCTCGGGTCTGCAGGTGTGTGACAATCACAGGGAAGTTGTTTAAAAGTCAGTTTAGTGTATTATTTTATGACTGACCGTTTTGATGATCAAACAAAACAATAAGAATTATTTTCAAAATACGATTTGACTCGGGTCTGGTCCGGGGGTTTGTGATGGAGGTTATACACACAGCTAGTCTGTTTTGTCGCTCTTTCTCTTTCTCTGCTCTGATCTTCAGCTGCTCTGCTCTCTCCGACCTGCGTTTGTCCTGAGGCCCAAGAGAAAAGGATGTTTAGAGAGATGAAAGAAAACCCTGTTCGTGTTATGTTCATGTCCTTGTGAAACCCCCAAAACCGCTGACATGCATTAGAAACTCTTGTATCCCTCCTACATCATTCACTATTATACCCTAATTACATTAATTGTAATTAAGCACTTTACTTCAATACTTATAATATCTTAACCAAGAAAGGTTTACGCATCTTACAATACGATCTGTGAGGTTAACAAGCTCCTCTTCCTCCTTCTTACGGCTCTCAAAGTGAGCCTCGATCAGGGTCTGGAGCTCATTAAGGTCCTTCTCCATCCGTTTTCGATGGATGTCCTGCAATTATAGAGAAGGAGATGGTTGCGGTGGTACGTATCCCTCATACTGCCCAAAGGGACAGCTGCAGATCTTACTTTGGCCCATGGAGAGGTGGACTCACATCAAAGTCCACTTTCTCTCCATCTGGGATCTTGGGAGGCGCTAAGCCAGGAACGAAACCTGGTCTGAAGAAGAAGCCGGCAATGAAAACCCTTTCCGTTGGTGGGAAGATTATGTGAATCTACTTCCGTTTTAAATTATACGGTAAATATTTTGCTCTTACTTTGACTTCGGCTTTGCCTCTTCTGTATCGGCAGTGATAAAAAAAATAAACAGATAAATAAATAAAATACAAAGAAAAATCAATCCATTATAATTTAATAAATTACTTATGAACTAATACACACAAAAAAAACATTGAGCAACATGCTTTCTCTTTTTAACACATATATCATATCTTCCTCTTTTTAACACATATATTTCAATAAGTCCTTGACAATCCTTCCATACCTCCTTCTTCATTCTCCTCCCCAGCATCTGATAAAAGACAACAGGGTCATTTTAGGTCAACACTGACAGAGATGTTTGAGCTGACGGTGAAACAGTGAGATAAAACCCAGAGAAACCCTAGGGAACACTGCCAAACCAAGTTAGCCTCAAGGCCATGACCTGTCTAATCCACCCGCAGACAGCCCTGCAAATATTCAAACACATCTTTTTAAATAAACTTTATTAGTCTAACACTTCGCAAAACAGTTACAAAGTGCTGTACGGACGGTTAAGCATAGGATAAGTCCATAAGAATAATAGACAGTTTAGATAAACACTAGAATTCATAGAAATGCATTAAAACACAGGTAAATAACAATAAATAGGGCGAACGCTCTTAATAGAATAGAAATTAAATAGGCAAAACACTAGAAAGAAAGAAAAAGTGCACATACTCAGTATCATAGTAGTAAGTACTAGTTATACTCGTATAAAGCCTGTCTGGTCATGCAATAAATCACATTTCTCACAAAGCAGTTTGTCTCTAATTTAGACACAGTCCCTTTGTGTGACTGAGGCAATACAGTCGTCTGTCAGTACTGGTGATTAACACGAACGGTATGTTAACTTAGAGGTCAGAGAAAGCCACTAAAATGCGATTTAGATGATCAGCTGTGATAACACTTTTGTTTTTAACAATAGGTCACTGTGTGGTTTGGAGCTGGTTGTTGCTGCTGTGTTCCTGCACCTCTCGTTTCCTCATCAGTCTCTGACAAACACGAAGGAAAGGGGAGGACGAAGAGAAGTCTGTCACTTTTCTCACCACTGTTTATTTATCTATCTTCCACTCTTGGGTATTAGTGCGCATAGTCCCACCCGACACAGCGCGTAAATTATGCCAACGTCCTAACTTCTACTAGGGTGTAGTTCAGAAAACTGGAATGCTCAGTTTGTTATTTGAGGTTTACTGGGTCTTGCTACTTTATGCACATTTATAAATAATAATATAATACAAACTCCTACATATGGTTGGAGGGCAGGGTCAACACAACAAAACAGTGAAGCTTGGTTTAAACAATGTTCTAAGAATCAAATGTGTTCTTGGTCTCTCGATTAATTTAGTACTAAACATATGTCATAATACTTTTCAGAGGTTCGACTTTGCTCCTCTAAACCACATTGTGCATCTTGCAATAGGACATAGACTATAAACTGAAGTATGTACTGTAGGTATATTGACATTACATGAGACACAGTATCATATTCCATCCTCCAGCGTTGTAATACTGTTTCACCTACAAATCAGGAGTTAATGTCATAATATTTGCCAGCCACAGTTGCCTGGATACACGTGTCAGTACGAGGAGCACAACCTTCTACCTCTTCCTCATGCTCCGTTACCTCCTCCTCCTCCTCCTCCCCCTCCTCTGTGCAAAGCGGGCATCCTGAGTCAGCAGAGGCTCCCAACAGGAGACGCACCGCAGATCATTAGTGCGCATTAATGCAACTCAACATTATTTGCACCCCCGTACAGTTTTGTCGCTCCTTTAAACATAAGATGCGCTTTTAAAAAAGAAAACGTTTGGTTTCCGTGGCTCTTTTTTTTTTATCTTCTGGATGTTTAGCATTTAGATGAATGTAATTCTTTAGACTGTGGTGATCTAAAAACGACCCTGATAACATTCTCATGAAAACATCTGCGCAGCAGTAATAACACGAACTATATTTTTTTATGTTTGTTAAGCTCATCAGTCATCACCAATCACTAACCAGTCAGAGAAAACACATAATTACATCTACACCCTTTGGCTTATATATCCTACCCATGGCCCTTATAAATATGCAAACTGGTTTTTGGCGATTTGAATGTAGAATTTCATGTAAATTATATTCTTACATTCACCCATACATACATACACAACACACACATACAAACAAACATGTTTGTAAATCTAGATATCAGAATAATCAAGCCGGGGAGCTGGAGTTTTGTTTTTATCTAACGTTTGGGGAAAAAAATAATGGCTTGCTAACAAAAATGAAAGGCGTGTCAAAGTAATAATAACAAAATGCTGCTAATAGTAACGCTTGGCATGATTTGCCAAAGCAAAGCAATTTCTGGTTTCTTCCAGTTTGCCATCAACCTCCACACCGTTTATTCAGCATTTGAAAGCACCCCCCTGAAAATAGCTTCAGTATTTTTTTCATTCTAAACATTGTGTCCCCCCGTTTCCCGTCTAAAGGTTGTGTCCCTCCGTGTGTCCGAGGCCCTCAAGTCAGAGCGCTCTCAGCAGCGGCGGGTCTTTCTTGCGCAAAGTGGGTAACCCGACCTGCGTCAAGAGGGGCCTTAATACGCACACGAATGAGAGTGCGTATTGTGCTCACCTACGTCCCCAAGGTCCTCTATTCAGAACAACCTGACCTACATCGCTCTCCAACATCAACTCTACTCAGCTTTTGGGGAGGGAGAGACAGGTGCTGCTTTAGACGCAGGGACAGCCGGGGCTCTACCACGACCCAAACGGAGACCGCTTTTGACCGCTTTTGTCTTGGACAAGACCGCTTTTGTCTTCGACGGGGGGGACCCGACGCGCAAGTGAAGGGCCCCTGAGATATCTTTTCCAGGCAAAGTAGCTCTGACTTTAGACAGAGACGGGACCTGTTTGAACAGAGGAGGCCGGTTTTTGGAGTGAGGTTTAAAGACAGCATTTGCCTGTTATGCTGGCCTCCACATGCCGAACATACACCATCCTGCGCGGTGGAGCCGGGGGCTTAGCTGACATAACATGCTAAGTAACCAAGAATGTTCGAACAAAAGGCCGCTTTGTATGAAGAAGATAACAAAGTAGCACAAAACATTTAAATATTCATTCAGAGGGAAATCTTTACGTTGCTTTCTAAAGATATTGTCTGTACAACATACCAACGATATCTTTCTGTTCTCCCAGCATGCATCCAGGTCAGATACCAGAGGCAATGGCATTGTAGCACATATTAAATTACAATTATTATATACAATTATTTCCAAGCATATTAAATAATGGCATGGGTAGCTATATCTGTAATACATTTATGATATATATACACTGTGTATATAGTAAACATGCAGCATAATCAGAATATAAATGTATTTATTTTTCTGTCAACATCAAGGTTCAGTTGATTGTTTCTCCACTGTTCAGATGCAGGAGACCAATGAAGCTTTCAACATGTGCAGAGACGATCCCTTACACATGCAAATAAAATGTCTGCATCACTGCCACTAAGCGCACATAAACCCTTCAACTTATGAACACCCACCTGTCCCGCGTACTGTATGTGTATTCAAGAGAATGATTTTAAATAGAAAAGTGATCAAAATAGCTTACCTTGTTGCTCCCTGAAAGAATGACAGACAAAAAAAAGCGTTTGTTACAATTGATTGATCTGCATCCGTATCACAAACACTAAACGCTATTTACTGAAGGATTATTATTGCACGATTACTTACTCGTACGCCACGTCCTCTGACTCTGACATGTTCAGGATGTACCTGGATGAGTAAGAACAATGCAAAGTGATGCTCTATCAAAATCAACCCACGATGATACCGTGGAACCCAATTAAACAATTAACCCCGTTTGAAACACCGCTGTTGAAACTATAGGCTGTAATATAACATTCAAGCACTGTCCCGACGACACACTGTCGTACACACACTCACCCGGATAGTGCGATGTTCGCTTGAGTCCACGGGGGTCGACGGGGGATTGTATATGTACCCCTTTTTTGTTGGAGCCATAAGCTTTTAAACCCAGTAGTGGATCACATGGCGGCGAGCTGGCCAGGTCTACACTTGGTTGGCACATACCTGATAACAGATGGCACACGGCGCAAGATAAAAGGGGGAAACATCTATTCCCCCCTGGACTTACATTGTCTATTTTTACATGTTAAAACCTGACGCTGAACAACGTGGGATTAATGCTACCAAAACGTTGCTGCTTTCTCAGATTTGACAGACGTAGTTAGAGTTAGAGATATTCCAGGTGAGCAAACTATTTTGCAAAATGTATGTAAGAGCACACCCTTTTGCTCTTTTCCCATTCAATTAACACATTGCAGATTGTAATTTCATATCACGATTGTGCCACATTGTACCACGTATCAGTGAATATCGCATACAATACGGTTTTAGAGTATTATGTAACAACATGTATTTCCTCAGGCCTATAATAGGAAGGCACTGTGCAATTGAAAAATTCACTGGTCCCAGAGGAGTTACCCAAGAGTCACAGTAATATAAAACCTCACAGCCTTCTCTGGCTCCATCACCGGCACCCTGCCTTTATTCTGAACCTCTGTCCTCTCTGCTCACATGCAATTACCAGCTTTCAGCAACACCCTTCACTGCCAAGTGTTTTAGTGCCAATGTTCAAACTCAATACTGGACGTGACCCCACACAGCAAAGAGCAGTCATAGTGTTTTGATTCAGTCAAAGCCAGAATGCAATACTGCTTAAAGGCCATTCTGTAACTTTAGCATGTAGCATCCCTCTTAAAGGAGCTATATACGACATTCAGCCACTAAATGTCGCACTAGAGCACCAGCATCTCGGACCAAAACAAATGGCCGCGTCGGCCACACTAACACTAATGCATTAACATACACAGGCCGTCGGACCGGCTAAAAAAACAAAGAACGGAGACGCTCGGATTACAAAACACACAGAGGGAGTGTGACTTCACTCCCTGCTCAGGACGACATTACTCCACTATATCTTTACATAGCAAATAGTTGTTTGCTGCTATATTACTGTTGAAAATATCATATATAGTACCTTTAAATAACCCTGGCACCAATTCTGGTTTTGTTTACATTCTGGTTCATTCATTTAAAGGTTGTATGAAATGTATTGCCTTCGTAGTGATACAAAAACTGTTGTCTTTCGTCCTTTGGTTGTCTATATAGTCTTATGATCTATTCTCTACTTATATGTGTTATTACATATTACATATGTAATTTGTGTGACATACTAACCTGCTAAATCATGTGATAAAACAAAAGAATGAGACAAAAGTAAAGAGGAATACAATCTGATGTGTTGTGTGCTTCTGGTCAAACAATAGTTGTAAATAATTCTTCTTTGTTTTATAATAATTCTTTGCTTTGTTTTAGTTTTGATAAGTGAAGTTCTCAACAGCAGGACATTCTAGTTTATACAGTGTAAGAAAAGTACACAATGACGGAAGATGACCCATTTTGTGTAATAAATGCAATTCCATAATTATAACTTTCTGACCCATGATGTTGTCTTGTTGAATGTACCAAACTGAACCCTCTGTGCTCCTTTGTACATGTAAACAAATCACAGAAAGTATTTGCAAATGATATTTGACTCCGGTGTGGTACGCATACCTGCCAGTATCTCAATATTTTCATTAACTGGTAACTTTATTTTTAACTTGTAGCCTTTGGACGAACATTGCATTTGATTTAGCTGCAGAAGACATGGTTGACCTACATTTTTATTGTGTCAGTTGAAACCTTGTCTGTTTTATCTCCGCATTATCTTGTAATGTCAAATTAGAGTGACTGTGAGCTGATACTGCCACCTAGCTTCATGTTAAGAAAATACTGGAAACGAGATGGACTACAACCTATTTTATGGTAACACACATTTTGAAAATCTTTAACTAGTTTGTGGGGATTGTGGTGTAAAACATTGCATGTTAAAGAAATAGATTTTCAAAAGACTTCTAATAAATGTAAACAAATGTTAGTTAATGAATGTAAATAATGTTAATAAATAAATGTTGATCTGTTACCATAAAAGAGGGCTACACATGATAATAAGATACTAATGCATTTGCACCTCTTGAAAAAATGTTTAATAATCATTTAAATTAAGAATACAACATCATTCTCATAATTGTCAATTACATCCTCAGAATTCAAATGAATTAATTTAAAAAATGTATCTCATTCTTTAAAGTGGATTTATTTTGAAAGAGAGGCAATCCAAAAGTAACTAAAAGTAAAACAGTTTTTATTCCAAGTATTCCAGTGGATTATGTCACTGGTTGCAAATGTTTGCAGGTAATTCAAACGAGATTACATTGTTAAAGTAACCTGCTTATCCTGTGTTATCCTTGCCTATCAAGCTGGTCATGAATTTTCCTGCTCCTTGAAGCAGTCTCTCATCTGTAGTTATTTAATATCATAACTGTGGTCAAACAAATCAAATCAATGCATGTTTGAATATAAAGCTGTTATTCTAGCAATACAAAAACACAATACAAAACAAATACAGAAATCATATATGCTGTATTTATTTCAGTGACAATAAAACATGAATGTAAACTGCCAGGAGATATAGCACTAAAATGCAGAAACACTAAAAATGCAGAAAATGAATATGTGATAAAAAAAACAAAAACAAACAAATAAAAACAAAAACATGGTGTACACAAACACAAATAAATTCTGTTTGGGACCTTGTGAAAACTTATACAAGAATTAATCCACTTGTGTTCTCTTTCTGTATTCTAGAGATGTTGGAAAACAAGCCACGGTATTTCATATAAAAAAACAACAAAAAACAACAACAAAAAACAAAAGTTTGTTTGCCAACACACTTTACTGTTGGGGGCCCATTGCTGCATCGAACATCTTCTTCCTGCCCTCCATGCCGGACATGGCCTCCACATTCTTCCTCCAGTCGCTCACCTCCGCTGTCTTCTCCTATAGCGCACAGGTAGGACCACACAAAGGTATGTCTTTATTTCTTTACCTAGGACTTTTCTATAATACATGCATACATATTCAAACGACACAGGGCTTGATTTTAGTCTTTGCACTCTTAATGGCTGCTTGTAGGTTTAGAAATGTATGACTTTAAGCTTAAATCCCTGTAGATGTGTTAAATAATTATCAGCAAGTTAATATGTCATAACTGTAGCTTCAGTGTCTTCAGCAACAAACAGTTGAGACAAATCTTCAGAGATTGTCTCAGAGATTTTTTTCTCTCGGTCTGTAAGTACTCTCTCCAAAACTCACCTTCTCTGTGTCCTCCTTTTTTACTGATTTGAGGTTAGCCCGCAGGTCCAAGGAGACCTTGTGTTTGGAGCCCAGGAGGGAGCGCAGGATGGCGTCTGCAGAGACCCTAACCCTTCTCAGGTTGGGTCTCTTGAACTTCCCTCGTAGGTCCAGAACCTTGATGTTAAGGTCTTTGATCTGTGGAGGAGGTGGTAAGACAGTGTACGGATGGTAATATGTAGCATCTTTATATGTTTTAAGGTTGATATATGATACATATTCATACAGTATAAGGGTGAGTAAGCCCATTTGTGATGAATTAAACAGAAATCTTCTAGGTGCTATGACTTTTAGGTGTATGCTACTGTATACTAATTGGACTACGAGGTTACACTGTGTTTGGATTCTTACCAGGAACTATTTATGTATTTGCCATCTTTGCCTTGAAGTCATATTTGGATCATCTTTAATTTGATTTATTTGTAGCGTTTTATTACCTGTCTGGTGTTGTGTAAGACTTTGGCTTCAGTGTTGTACCTCTCCTCATCCACCACATCTATTTTGGCATGTAACTCCTGGCATAATGTCTGTTTGGGAAATAAAGGTATAGATTGCTCATTTTTACACCGATTTCACTTCTGACTGTGATTAATCATTTACATTTCATTGCATAAAACACATCTTTTGAAGTTGTTTAGGTTTTATTGCAAGAAACGTTTGGACGATTTCATTGGCTGAAACGTACAGCCTTAGCTAACTTGCAAACATTTGATCAGTAGATGTGATAGGGTGAATGTGTACCTGAAGTTCTGCTAAAGACATCCCAGCGGTCTGTATAGGTGGAGCGTTCTCTTCCAGGTACTTTGCCTTCTCCTCCTCCTTTTCCTCCATCTCCTGCTCGAGCTCCTCCTTAGCCCTTGCTACCATCATGCTCTGTAAAACATACAAACAATCAAATACTGTATACGCTATATAACATTGTCTTGCTCAGTTGGGATCGCTGCCTATGCTAATATGGTCATGTGTTTACTGTCAATTAGAGCAGGATCTCACCTTTAACATGAGCTTGCGTGAGGCAGACATCTTAGTCTTCTGTGAAAAAAACCCCCACTGCATTACTGATCATCCTTAATTAGGGCGTGTGTTTTGCTCTCACATTTCTTAATGAGGAGTGCTTTGTAAAATCTTACCTCTGGTCTGTGGGTAGGAGGTGATTTTAAAATATAAAATGGAGACAAAAGATACAATTAATGAACAAAAATGTAAAATTGTTTGCAGAATCTGTTTTTAAATTTAAATTTGATCTTTAACTGTCAATCGCTGACAATTGTAAATTGTCATTAATGACCTGTGACCTTAAAGTAAACAGAAACTCTATACTTACACTTGCTCAGGCATCCTGGCTATTTAGATCCCTCCTGGAAGATAAAAATAAAAGCTTTTGCCTCTGAAGTGCTTGGCACTGGGGACCACTTGAGTCTAACACCCCAATGAGTCTTAATTATGGCTTCCATTTTAGTTCCACTAGATATTGTGTTCCACCATATATACATTAGTTCCACTAGATATTGTGTTCCACCATATATACATTCCACTATACATTACTGTCTACCATATAGTGCTACTGGAATACAGTGCTTATAGCCAGGTCATCTGTACTTTTACCTTGGCAGAATCCCTTAAAGGTGCTATCTGTATGTAGTGAGGTGAACTACACCAACAAACCAAAACAAGAAGCACGGTGTTTCCGGCTTACGCAGGCTGAGGGGGGGGAGCTGTTTGACGGGCCATCAAAGCAAAACAAAGACCAGAAAGTAGAGAAGCTTTCAGATGCCATTATACCATATCTAACAATATAATTCATTCAATGTAATTTTTTTATTTAAATTTTTTAACGTTTTATTGATTTTAACGTATAACAGATATCACCTTTAACAATTTGTCAACAACCAATTCGGTTACTAGGACATTTATGTGGCCAATGTTTTTGTCAAGTAGGCTATTAGGTCATTGTTATAGTAAGCTCGTGAACCAGGGCCTGCTGGCCAGTATCACTCAGTCACCTTCCAGTGCTGATAGTGTTACATCCCCCCAAAAGGAAATTGATAGCAAAGGTATGTAAGAACCCCAACATGGCAGCTATTCCAGATAGATAACAACCCCCATTTTCTCTGGCACGTTCCCACTGGATAAAGAAGAGACATAAACAGACCCTTTTTCCTGGAACTGAATTTACCATACCTCTATTCCTATTTATGTTTACCAATTGATTAGTACATTTAGGAACACATATAGGAATATTAGGAGGACATACAAAGCTATTACCATGATGTCTAGGTTTGTGATCCTCTTTAGTCCAATGAAACATTGACTAGATCAGATATGATCGTTTATGGCAATTTACCATCAAATCTTCAATTTGTAAGGTCTTTGTCAAACTCGCCCAGAGGTTACAGCCCAAAGTATAACTTGGGTTATATATAACAGTGAATGAAGTTCAAGTCGATGCTGTTGCTGACTCATCAATATTGTAACACTGATTTCTAATTCAAAGTATGAACAGAATTTCAGCTTTGATTGTTTGTCCTGTTTGACTTCAGTGTTAGCTCATGTTAAAAAAAAAATAATAATAATGGCAGCAATAATAAAAAATAACTGACACAAAAAACTCTTCCAATATCTACTCTTGGTCAGAATGATTCAGATTGAAATTGTTATCAGAAAAAAACAGACAATATATTGATTGATTTAATAGGTAGTGGATACAGCTTGTTGTATGTAAACAGTTCTTAGCAGTGGGTTATATGAATTGCGCAATAACACAGTATCAGAGTTGCATGCTTACCTTTCTCTGTTGGAGCTGTGAAAACCGATAGGACGACAGTGATGAGGAGAGCTGAAGAGAAGAGCACACCGGGGGATTTATCTCAGTCTACTATTGTACCCCCTGTCTGGGAGACTTA
>OMKK01031275.1:5131-17356 GCA_900302305.1 Polymixia japonica | reverse complement strand
TGCCATATCCAGACTTCAAGGCTACCCTGCAAAAAGAAGGCAAAATTATATATAATAATAATAATAATAATAATAATAATATAAAAAGTACAATAAAAGTAAAAGTACAGTTATCAGCCCAGGACAATAGCAGGCAAGGATTGCTTCAGTGTCCCCAAATCATAAAATTTTATGAAAAACATTATCACATTGAGCAATTCTAATCCACAACACATGTGTTTTCTTTGTTGTCATCGGTTGTCGGTAACGTATAAATCACATGAAACAAATGACCCACCACAGAAACAAAAACATGAGGAATACTTTTAGAAGGGGCAGTAAGTATAAGTAAGTATAGGTCCTCTAGGTAAAATAGTCTACAGTAGGGGAAACACTGCTATACATTCATGAACAACATAAATTACTATTTCATATAAAATGTTGAACTCAATTATTTGTGGTCTAGCATAAATTGCAGAAGAGAGCACTACATTTATTGAGGAAAAAAATGATAGGACATGTGCTCAGTTGAGTTTTCCTGCATACGGTACTCACCTAGAGTCTGACAACTTGATGGCAGTGAACTGCTCTGGAGGATCTGGTCCTTCATCGTCTGGAATATATCACACAAAATGTTAACCTTTTAATATATTGTAATTTTATATTCATGTATTACAATTTTTAAATGACTTACTACTCTTGGAAGGATAGCCCAGTTGTGATAAAAAAAAGAGATCCCAAGCAAAGTAAAGAGACACCAATCAGGGGTTGATATTTTAATATTAGGCAGAAATTGTAGCATTTCAAACACCATACTGGTAGAGTTAGTAGTAAGCAACCTTAAAATATTGTAATCATTGATCTTTGACCTGGAGAGAAAATCTTTGTGCTGTACAAAAACAATGCATCGAGTATTTCGCATATTTAATTATAACAAAGCTGTGCGTCGCTTTCTCTCTCACGGTGTTTATCCAAACGCAGCTTCATGTTTTACTTATGCATTCTAGTAATGAATAACGCAAACCCCTCGGGCCACACAGTGATGTGGCGTTATGGGTCCGCTCCACCAGGATAGCTGTACCGTTTGAAATAACAAGATCTGAAAGGAACTGTTGCGTAAACGCTTTAGTTTAAACGAAGGCCTCCATTTAGCAAAACCTAAAGCAAAGAGTCAGTGACTGGGCCCTTTTTCCTGGTCTTTGCCATAATGGATACAGGATTTGTAGTGCATCGTAAAGCCCCATTGTCCGGGAAGAGCACAGGCTGCTAAACAAAATAAGGAAGACATGAATAAAGCAGGGGTGAAATGGAATATAAAACGCTTTTTTTTTTTTCTTTCTTTAAAGCATTTATCTCTATTATCTCTGAGATATTTCACACAATGACCCTTGAGTTTGCTTGAAGAACATCATCTGCTCTCTGACCCAGGAGGTGAAAGTGATTTTTCTTCCCTTTTTCTAAGGATCTATATTATCCACAGGGTGGTGCCTATATGCTTGGGCCTAAGAAAGGGGAAATCTCTAATCGTTATTTATATAATGCAAGCTCTCTTCCCCTTTTATCTCCTAGAAATGAGCTTATGTGCATGCAAAGGATGAGGGCCCACCGAGAGAATTGGGGCTGTTTCAGTCTCCCAGCCATTTTCAGTGGTTCTCATAAAACGTGGACTGAATGAATTGTAAGCAGCGTCTCCTGGGCAGACTATTTCAATGAGCATCACTCCCTTATTATTGCCCAAAGGCAAAAGTGTGTGAAAACTCAGACTTAGCTTTGTACTTCACCCCAACTCAACCCGTTCACTCGTTTCAGTCTGATGTCTGGATTTACTCCGCTCTGTGGACTGAAGGCATAACTGAAAGATGCTGAAACCCCTCCCCCCCCGTCTAAGTGTGTGTGTAGTCAAAGTGTGACCTCTGAAATGAGTTTTGAGGGCAAGTGTTTGAAACTGTGGTCTACACGTTTACAGCTGTAGAACTCAACTTGCATATATGTATGTATGTATATACATACGCAACATGGCATATAGCTCACAATTTGGCGTGCTGCTATTTTTGCATTGCAATGCTGCTCTGCAATTTCCTCCATGTAAACGGTCTCATTGTTTTCCTCTGTACTATATATATCTATATACCTATATAGATATATATATCGTCCCATGTAGAAAAGTCACTCAGCTGATATTCAATAGCATGCTTGAGAAGTCAAGGAATAGATTAACTGCTGTTGTGTTCAGGGAACCATTCCAGTTTCTACAGCAAACCATTACCTGGTAAGCAGTGCAGGAATGAGTCCATAACAGATTCAAGAACAATATTGTAGCATGTCCTTTCTGTGTCTGCTGTCTTATAAAGTGATTGCAAATTCATTTAGAAGACTGTCAGTAAGTTATATAACAAAATTGTATATAACGCAAAATAATTGGTAGGTACATATTTCAAAATGACATGGCCATTGAAAAACAGAATATTAAAGTTCCACTCCAGACATGTTTTAAAGTATATTTTTGGATTCTGGATATATGAATATTCACAAACCTTAGTAATTTAGAGTACAATTAGCTAAAATGGGTACAGCTCTGGTTTGCTTTTAGCCAGCACTTGTTGTAAAAGATTTTATATCTGGAATTAATCTGATTTCAGTTTGTAATGTGTTCCAGAGTTGACAGCCCTTTATGGAGAAAGCTGATTGTCCAAATTCAGATCTACGATGTGGTATTTTACAGTTTTGCGTAATTCCAGGACTACTTTATTTCGTAGACTTTTGCAGATAAGATCATCAGTATTGAGTTTAGAAGATAATGATGTTTTCAAAGCCAGGTCTCGTTTTTTCATAAGTTTACGTATTTCATTATTTAGCCATGGTAAAGTTGCCTTCTTTTGTTTAGGGTACTGAAGGGTACTGAAGTCCCTAAGATTTCTTCTACCTTGTCGAACTAGCCACACCAATGGAACATGACATCCATTATAGCCTACATTTTCCTTCTGCCCTGTCTCAATGCAAAAACCTGGATCACCACAGATTTCTCACATTCTCCGCCCCAACTCATTAATTTATGAAAATTACCAGCACAATTTGCTCAGACCATAGTGCCCCATTTTCCGATCTGTGGTAGCCGTTTTAATGATGGCACTTATGGCAGGAACAATTCAGGTAATTGTATAAGAATGTAAAAAGGGTTCATTTCCAGTCCTTTTCTATGAAATGTGAGAATAGGCTCAATTTTAAGGCTTCAATTCCATAGGCTTAATTTTAGAGCTTCCATTAATTTTTAAGAACTCATACTGAACATTGAACTCATTAACTCTCTCCTAAGAGAGCTCGTTTTTATTTGATCTGGTAACAGCCATCTGGACACCCTGCTTGAAAAATAATATTCCCATTCCAAGTTTAATTAAAAGAAATTTCGGTAATTTCTATTTCTCTGTAAAGAAATGTGACATTACAATATTTTATCTTGTTTCTACCTATGGCTATCTTTTGTTTCTCCTGAATGTTCACTAATACAGGACGTTCTTTCATACATCATATTCTTTTTTTTTTAGGTAAAAGTGACTTGAAAACTGACTTTCAACTCTGAAATATATTATTCCTAAGGTGCTGATAAAATGGATGGTGTTTGATTGGGTGTGGGTGATTAAGTGGAGCTTTGAAGCCAAAGCATAACTGCATAGAGGACAGTCAGTCTTCCTTCAAAATCAAACTATAAAATTTTGCACTCCTTCCAAAATGTCACCTTACCTTTGTGTGGTGCACCAACTGTGAAGAGACCAGTATCCAGGGCATGGATGTAAGAGTTGTTCTGCATCTCTATAGCAACTGTTCCACTAATTTCCCCAAAGCTACTGACAGACCACCAACCACCTGGTGAGTAGAAAGGTCAATAGAGTTAATAATACAAGGTGAAACTCTTAAATTAATAAGGTATGTTATCATGGTCATTTAAATCTGCTATGTGCAATATTTTTTTGTTATTTTATGTTAAAGTTGATATTCCCTCTTTTCTAAACCATGCTTACACTCCCCGGCCCGTGTCTAAACTCCTCCCAAGAATCTGTTCACCTGTAGCGCATGAGGTTTTTGATGGACAGGGAGGAGTTGAGAGAGGTGCTGCAGGGGAGGGGAAAGGTCAAGCTTGATTTGAACTGTAACGGCTTGTTGTAATTCCCCTTTGCTATCAGTAGAGTCAGAATATCACACATAGCAGCTTTAAAGCACTGTATTGGGACTTCTTTGAGTATATTGATTATGGGAAAAAGATACTGCAGATGCTTGGAGGTCAGAAGTTGCTAATCGCAAATAATCTCATTAACTACCACATCCATTTTTAAATCAAAGTATAGGTTTGTTTTGTTATGAATGTTTATAAGCACTACAATTGTAAGCAAACTGTTCAACTAATCGTTGAAGGGCTAGCACCAAATTAATTATAACAAAACTATTAATAGGTCATGTAAAAAATAGGGGCATGGATGTATTTCAAGAAGCATGATTACAATTAGATAGATAACATAACACAAATACACAAATATTTGACACAAATAAGATATTCAAGTTTAGTTAGATTGAAATTAAAAATATCATACAAAAATGTTTTTTTGACTGCTTTCAGGCATATTAGCCCTGATAGAGGATGAGAGACCCCCTCGACCGGGACCTGGGGCGAGAGGACATAACAACTAGCCCATACGATGAAGAAGAAGCCCTGATAAAGTTTTGTTTATCTGATGTAACTGTACAACCATCAGAAAAATGTTAAACTAAAAGTGCTATCAAAATGTTAATTGCTTAATAGAGAGAGAGATTTAACAATAATTACTTTAAATGATACCTGTAATTCCAAACTACATATGCACACATACCAATGATATCAGGTTTTTCTTCTTCTCCCTCTAGTTTCCTCTTCTTATCTTTATGCTTCTTCTTTTTCCTGTCAAAAGGCATGTTAAACATTGACATTAGGCCAAGAACATCTCCACTCTTAACTAGCTAGGCCAATTTTTTCTCCTCCTACACATGTAGGGTTGCGCAAAAAACATAAACACTCACTGGGCCTTTCATAAAGTTGTTGTAGCAAGCACACATATTACCCTTGCAAATGCAACTAATAGTCTTCCAAACTCAATAACATGCATCAAATAAATTAGTGCATTTGTACTATTTTGATTAAATTCCTAGTTAAAAATTGACACGGCATAATTAGAAGTTATAAGGGAAGTAAATGGCGTACTCAACTACATTGTTTTATAGATTCTAGATCAAATAGGAACACTGGCACTTTTGCTTATTGCAATAATTGTATAGCAAATTGAATTGAGTGTCTAGTTTACCATAGCTGTAGGGCTAAAAAATTTCCTTAATAATGAATTTTGCTTGCGGTTACCCAAAGAAAGTAAAGTTGTGCCCATGTATGGAGTGTCTCCTCATCAATATGCAATTGGTTTGGGCTGCGTAATAGTTGTCATTTAGAAGGTATTGACCTGTAGGTATTTGCAGGTGTAATATCATCTAGAAAAAGAAAATAATCATACAACTGGCTCAGTTTTGTGGAAAATAAAGCTGAATATATTTTTGAAATAAATCGTGGGTACAATTGCTCAAAGGTTGTGCCAAGATGCTGAAAGGCTCCCAATCATAAAGCAATTGCTCTGGAGTTTGTAACCACTGTCAATGTAAAGTTACAGACGCATTTTGTCGTAAAATTAAATTAAAGATAAAAGCTAAAAGTAAGCGGTGTTCCGCCTTCTCTGGGTTGTCAAGATTAATGAACAGCTGTTGTCCGCATTCTGGCTTGTTTCGTTCAAGAGCCATTGAAGCCCACTTTGCGAATATCTAGTTGGCAAAACAATAATGGTAACTCACTACATGCTATATTTCATGAGGAATATCCACTTCTTGTTCACCTTATACGTATATTTTCATGCATATCCAACGACTTAAATGTATTTAGGTTAAACGCTTAACCACTGACTGATTCAACACAACCGAGTTGGCCAAGAGACTCATCCATCCAAACTGATATATAAAAACAGATTCAGTGTAAACTAGCCAGCAGCTTGGACAGCTACAACACAAGTAGCTTGGGCAGCTACAATAGACAGTGTTTACATCATCGTATTCATACCATGTCAACTGTTAGCTACACGTTTAAGAAAGACAACAATATAGGACTCCTGCTAACATTGAGTTTCTTGCATATGACTGAACTGACAATAGAGTAATGCTACAGTATGCAGATAGAGCCTTAACGTTAGAGTTAACCTAATGCTACAGTATGCAGATAGAGCCTTAACGTTAGAGTTAACCTAACGCTACAGTATGCAGATAGAGCCTTAACGTTAGAGTTAACCTAATGCTACAGTATGCAGATAGAGCCTTAACGTTAGAGTTAACCTAATGCTACAGTATGCAGATAGAGCCTTAACGTTAGTTAACCTAACGCTACAGTATGCAGATAGAGCCTTAACGTTAGAGTTAACCTAATGCTACAGTATGCAGATAGAGCCTTAACGTTAGTTAACCTAACGCTACAGTATGCAGATAGAGCCTTAACGTTAGAGTTAACCTAACGCTACAGTATGCAGATAGAGCCTTAACGTTAGAGTTAACCTAATGCTACAGTATGCAGATAGAGCCTTAACGTTAGTTAACCTAACGCTACAGTATGCAGATAGAGCCTTAACGTTAGAGTTAACCTAACGCTACAGTATGCAGATAGAGCCTTAACGTTAGAGTTAACCTAATGCTACAGTATGCAGATAGAGCCTTAACGTTAGCACTGGGCCAAGAAGAGTGCACGAAAATGATCTAGTACGAATCTCTAGCTTACCACCGCAAACAGTGCTACTAAGTATAGAGACTTACCCTTTATTCAGACCTTTCAACACCAGTTTAGTTGACTTGACGTGAGAATATTCTGCCATTACGGTTGCTAGTTATGCTGCTACGTGCTAGCCAAAGAATTACAAAAAAAAAATCATTTCAGCAAAGTACGGAGGCCGCAGAGGCACAAGCAGCATCACTTGAACGCACCACATAATGTTTAAGTGAAGTGAGAGTATAACTTCACAGGCAACCTGTTTGCAGTTTACAAGCATGGAAACCAATTACCAACCACATGACAACACTTTTAGGACGTCAAAATCGAACAAAAAATGTTTATGACAAAAGAAATGACAAATCTTCCGATATAATGTCATTTGTCTTATAGCTGCCAGCAGGCGCACACTTTCAGTGTTATAGACATCGTTTTGAGTCAAACAGTTGTGAGACCTCGATCAAAAGCAAAAATAGACCCATCAAACTGAGAAAAGCAGGGGTGACCCCTAGAAGGTGGTGCGCTTGAATAACCGTTTATGGTAATGACGCCCCATTAAACTCGAATGGTCCAATCAGGCACCTGTGACAGGAGGTAATAAATCACTTGTTGACATTGTCAAGAAATAAAATAAATTAAAGCTGCAAGCAGTGATGATCGGGCCCTCGCACCTTCATGCACATCAGGGCCTGATGTTTGAACCTGCCTGAATGGACCATGCACTTTGTTAATACACTGTATCAGTATCATATCATAAGTTCATATTTATATACAGTCAATGATTGGAAACTGTGTATACATCTGATGAACTATGTGTTACCTAGGCTTCACTTCCTGTTGCCAGTAGGCGGTGCTACACAAGTGGGTCATTAATGCAGCAATACATTTAGTGGAGGTCACCTGACATGCATATGCATTTTCATGAATATCAGACATTGCATGAATGAGTTAAATATTATCTCTTCTTGTGTCCACTATGTGGCGCTAGAGAACACCCACTAATTATACGTCATGTTGCTGTATATCATGTGTAGACCACACCATGTAAATTTCATGTAAATCGGATGATGTTTGAGGCTGACTTCTTATTGTCAGTAAGTGGCAGGATGACTATAAATCAATATTGTAGATGTAGATGTGTTCAGGCCTGGACACGTATCAAGCATGACCAATTTGGGGGCAGTTTGGACAATGTACATTCGAGTTACAACTTCCTGTTTCATCGCAAAACATGCAGATTGGCCAGTACTACGCCACACAAATGTTCCATGAAAACTCAAAAGCTTTAGATGTCACCGACCAAATTTGAAGTTGCTCTGGTTAATTCTCTAGGAGTTAGAATTTTAGTGCTCGGGCCCTAATTAGACAGAAGCTTGAGATACCTAGTTGTACACTCTCTGTCCTTTCTTTAACTTGTTTTGTTTTGATGTTTTGACAGCAATCCCTATTGTATATCAGTTTTAACGGTCATTCATTACCAACTGCAGTCAGTATTTCCATTACTTCACACATACATCATGGATATTACTGTAATGATAGTGCTAAACCATTACAAATGTACGCTTGATGGCCTGCCTAAAACAGTCCGGACTATAAATAGCTTGATGCAACTATGGGTAATGCAAATGTCAAAAAATCTATACTGCTGGATCCGTGACCTGGTAAAGAATGAGTTAATTGATGAGATCTGCCATGTCCTTGGTGCCTTCTGTCTCCAAGTATGTACGCCCCATTAGCTGCCTTTCAACTGTAAAAATAAACATGTATCATCCTCTATATATCTAAGACCCACAGCTGTGATGAAAAGGAATCAACCCATCTTGCTGATGTGAAATACACACTGAAAAAAATATGCCCCCCCCCAAAAAAAGCATTCCGAATAATTGTTGACTTTGTTTTTTTATCTTTATTTCGTTTTGTTGCCTTAAGGCAACTGATTTGATATTGTTTGTGTACTAATGCACACAAAGCTTAGATGAAAAAACAAGAGGCAAAGTCTCTCTTTATTAGGCATCCCGACCTGAAACCCAAATCACTTGTTCTGTAGAATGTTTACAGAATATGTTCCTACTTTGGATAAGCTAATGAAATGTGTCATTTAAACACTTCTTCCACCCTCTCTCTTTGTCTCTCTGCTGCAAGCGTTCTTACCCCTTTCCTCGTCTCTCGCCTATTTCTTCTTCTGCTTTGTTTCCGTTGCCACCCGAGCCCCCCTTTGAAATAGTCACTACTGTTGTGTTAGCGCCCCCTCTATTTGCTCTCTTCCTGTCCTACACGTGTCACTTAAAATCCTTCAGTGGGGAGTTAGGTGATACAGGGTTAATTTGGTGGTTATGTTGACAGTGTGGCGCAGGTGTTCTGTGACAACACGCAGTCACATCGGCCATATTGCCCCACTCCCACTCCCATTTTATCAGTGTTATTGCTCCTTTTCCATATGTTTTTAGGCTTGCATGGCGTAGGTACAGTATGTACAGCCTGGCGGAGGCTTTGATGTGGATGACATCTGAAGGATGGAGATAGATTGAGTAACTCGTTCCCTCGAGGCCCGCTACTTAAAAATGGCATAATGATGTAATTTCCTGAGTGTGTCATTGGAGTGGGGCTTGACCTGGTAAGAGAGTGGTTTGTTGGACATGTGGGGGAAATTTTAAATGTATGTCTGTATCTATGTATGCCATATGTGATTATCATTACTATATTGTACTACTGAGACAGAGAAGATGGAGAACAAATGGAACTGTTTGTTTTTTAAAAACATATAGTTTATCAACATCCTTATAAGAACCAAACTGATAACAGTATATGGTTTTATTCACAATATTAGGCAGAACTTTTAGTTCAGATATACCTTATTTGTTGTCCCTTAGTGGCAATTTTTCTTCAAATAATATTAGGAAGGTTTTCTATTATTCATTCAGTCTTCAAGTACACGGGATATTGTTTTTCAAACCCCGATTGAAGAAAAGAGAGCTCTTTGAAAAAGAACGCGTCTAACACGTTGCACATATTCCCTCCTGTATTTTCAAACGAGGAATGCAAAAAGACTAACAGAAGATACAAAATGATACAGATTAACTTGAGAAGTATAGGAATATCCTCACATAAATAACGTGTCCAAGTTAGTGCGTTTCACGGTGGACTGGACGGAGGTATTACTGGACTTCATGGAGCTCTGGGTCTAGAAATTGACTACACTCTCCAGTCATTTAGAGGGCTTATGGCAATTTTGCTGCAGGTTATGGAAGAGAGGAGTCCAACGAATGGATAAACACCTGTGAAATTTCCTTTTAGCACCTTGTTCAAGGTAACAGTCTACAGACAACCTTTCCTGCAGCTTCACCACTTCTCTGCTGGATTTGTAATGCTCCCTCACAGGGACATTTTCTCTCTGGATGAACGTTATACTATGACTTAGTCCTTTTTTAGTCTTGCTCCTACACTGTATATTGCATTTTTACTTTTGACAAGGCCTAATGTAAGTTGTGGATATTGACTCCACAATGTGAATGTATAAAAAACGATACTGGCACACATAAATCAAGTATTGAATACATTTGCTTGCCATGAAACCTGCTTTAAATTACTGTCAAAAACACAGTGACGCCTAAACAGGAAATACACTGGGTGGTGTTGACAGCTGTATTCATCTGACAAACATGCATGCATCTCAAAAATTAAGTCTACAAATTATGCTCTCAGTGTATCTGAAATTGCTTCTTAAAAGCCTAAATCATCATGTCATCTATGAGCATTTGAAACATTAGTCACGCATCAGGGTTAAGAAGAAATCAAAATGGGAAAGTGAAAGCTCAGCAATTTACAGCCGCCTGCCCTTTCCAGATTATATTCAGTGCCAAGGTTAAAAAAACGACGGCTGCTTCTCTTTAATTATCAACTCGCTGAAACCAGTCATTTAGTTTCCCAGGGAAAATAAACTTTTGTTGAGCAAAGAAAAAAAATCAAATCGGGCGGCATGAACGTCGCAGAGGGTTGTTGTAGTTGCGTTCATTTTTCAGACAGTAGTGGATCTCCACGTCGAAAAAAAAAAACGTCCCTCTGATTACCGATAATATATGCCACGCGGCGTGGGTTTGTGCTCCCGCTGGCAAGTGCTTGGTGTCTGTGTCCGTCCTCTGCCATCCTGTTCTTGCTTTGAAGCAATCCAAATCAAACTCTTTCTGTTACTGCCTTCCTCCCTCCCTCCCTCCTGTCCTCCCTGTCTGCACTCATCCCCTACAGTTCTTTCAACCCCGTCTTCACAGGCCTTGAGAGTGCCTTCTGTCAGTTGTAAATGTTAAAAGAGACTAATTTATAGCTCAAATTGGGTCCCCCTGCAGAAGGGCCAACGAAGCCACTCGGGCTGAGAGAATGACTCATTGTGTCTTGCGGTTTTACGCGAAGCCACTTGGTGGCAGTATACAACCACGGCTGTACTGTCCATGCACCCTGCACGGGCCAACTATTGCCCGAGCCTTGCCATTTGCCAATGTAAATTTTAGGAAGCATCCCATAATAAATCATGTTTAAATATTTTTTGAGCCCTGCCATATTTATAATTCAGATGCACATTAGCAGACATTCTAGTGGATTTTAATTTGCTTTTTGAGTTAGCTAGGTACTTGCTGTAAGGCACTTACTCCTAGTAAGTCCAGTCCTAAAAATCTGGAGCTCATACAGAATGATGTTAATGCAAGATGATGGTAATTACATATCAGATGGTAGGCTAAAGGCTTAAGAGAGTGTATCCATGTTTTAATAGGGATTTCTCTTTTCAGTAGTTACACATTCTAATGATCACTTCTGTCCCCCGTTCCTCCTAAACATCAAATTGCATTCAAATATTTACAATAACGCTATACGGACGTGAGATTTGTCTGAGGGTATACAGTATATGACAGCATAACCACAAAAGAGACTTTAACCATATGGTGACTTTGCCTTATTTCTATACCCAGTAGGTGGTATATTCTCTCCCTCGAGTGCTTTTCATCCACTATTTAACTACCCTGTTGTCTTTTGAGTGAAATGCCGCTATGAGTTTTGAATGTATTTAACATTGTATAAATGCGGTTGTAGATCTTGACATGGTTCCATATTGTCAGTCATGGGTGCCTAAGCTGTTTGCCACGTTACTCGCCGGGCTGAACAGCATCCAAGCTGCAATGTCTCTCGTCCTGTGAGGGAGTGGCTTAAATAATTCAAAATCTTGTGTATTTTTAATCCCCCCTCCTTGCATTTATAATGCAGGGAAATTTGAATCATATGACTGTGACAGACTGTTAATCTTTCAGTGTCTCACATCTCTGAAAGCTTTTATGCGTGAATCCGTGCCGCGCAGTCAACAGATCCACTGAACGTAGACACACACACATTGACATACACAAATTGTGATTTAAAAGCCTTTCCCTATGTACCCCCCCCCCCCCCCC
>OMKK01031273.1:3591-17095 GCA_900302305.1 Polymixia japonica | reverse complement strand
TCTCAAAGGGACCCGGTTATCAGACAATAAAGAAGGACGACTGCGGTAGCCTGCTGTTTACTCAAAGAATCCGTATTCAATTTCAGACAAGCATCAGACTTGCGGACCACGCAGTCACCCTGAGAGAGACGGCTTTAATGTACTGAATATAAAACGACTTCCTGTTTAATTGAAAGCGCGTCACCCCCGCCTGTCCTAATGCTCCCAGTCAGCTCTGTGCCTCATATTGTTTTCAGTAATCAGAGCCAGATGACAGCAGGCAAATAGAAGTAGGCGCGTGAATGAGATCCCGACAGTTTCAAAGCCAAAGAGCCTCTTCCTAACAGTCCCTTACCTTTTTAAAGTGCTCTCCTGTCTTCTTCGCAAACAAAAAAGTATCGCGGGTTAAGGCGGGCTCTTCCTGCGGGCCCTTATCTGAGAGCAGCACCGCGCGGCGCCGAGCGCATCGCTGCAAACATCAATAGCTCGCTGCGGCGACCGCTAACGGCAGCGAGACGAGGTTCCGCGAGGCTCGCCCCCTTTTTACGTTGCGTACCGTAAGTACAAGCGGCGGCGGCGGCGGCGGGGGGCCTAAGGAGAAATCCCAAACAACGTTATCCTCGCCTCGTGCTCTTTTGATCTACATTAATTAATTAGATAATTATCGCGTTACATTTTTCCAGTGTGTGCAATGGCCCATTAGGGCTGAGATGATGAGATCGGACCACTGAGTTGCTAACACTGACAAAGCCAATGAACTGCGCTGAGAAAATGTTTAGTGTCTTAGCCTTAGCGCTTAGAGTCGTCTTGCCGTTAACGCCCGACGCCCTGTGATGTCCCGCGCAGCCCCACCCCCACACACAGACAAGAAACGGACAGACACACACGCACCCGCTGACGCACACACGCACACACACACACTCTCGGCTGAACATGATCATAATGGTGAGTGCAGTCACACAGAACACAGGCATCCATTAGCATAAACAATGTGATGATCATAGCAATACATCAGCCGTTAGTCCCAGCCTCAATGTTTTTTAAGAGTGCCTCTGCCCTCATAATGAGGCGCTGCGTAATGTGTGCTTAATAATCTGTGACGCCACGAGAAAAATATTTGCTTTTTTTCCCTCTCCTTTTTTTTTTTGTGTTTTTACTTTGCAGCGCGGTTGAGCAGAAAATGGAAGGCCGACGGGAAACGCGGAGGGAGAGGAAGGGAAGGGGAAAAGGGGTTGTTGGAAGGAGAGAGAGAGAGAGAGAGAGGAAGAGGAGCCGGGGGTTTGGCTCGGAGCCGGGGCATGTTAACCTGTCCTAGGTTGAGTTCGCTCTCCTCCGCCGAGACTCAAGTTCAACCGCTATTCACTTTAGGTTCACTGACTTGGCAAAACCTACTGTTTAATGAAATTAGGTCCAGAGGTGCTTCGTCTGGAGATTTAATTTCAAGGACAGAGCTCTGACAGAGGGAACGAAATCGTTTTTTTTTTAGCATTGTTACGATGACAATCTTGTATAAGCACTTACAGCTCTGGAGCTTTTGAATCGGCGGTTTAGAACGTTCTGTTCTCTGGCCCAGTTTGATTAAGCGTTTTATGCATCGAGACGAGACACATTTACATCAGCAAACAGGTTGGTAAGTAGACAGATAAATAAATACTAAGGTGACCTGAATGTTCCACGTCGAAGATAGCACACCCAGAAGATGAATACACAAAAATCGGCAAGAAGATTGTAACACTTACATAAGCAGGTCCTTTCCTTTCGTTGGAATTGTAGATAAGCTTTAGCTGAGGCACAGATAAGGTGAGGAGAAACTAACTGAGTGGCACTTTACATTAATCATGCTCCTATTTCTTACTTAACTCGGTGCCTGGATTTATTTAGATTTTGTTTTGGTAATAAACACCGCAACTATTCAAGTTAAATCTAATAATATACTTAGCAATTTCTCCAGCAGCCTGCAACGCCTGCTTTAATCAATCACGTAAAACAGTTACTTACAGTACCAAACCGCTGACATAAACAACAGCTTTATTTTCAGTTTTATGTTCCTGCGGTAGTTTCTGTTCATTAGTTCTATTTTATTAGCGTGTTTCTTCATTGCACCAGTCAATGCATGTTGTTATACTTACAATTTAATGTACAATATGACTATTTGAAACGTTGTGTGATGGGGCACAACAGGAGTGTTGCAGATAGCGTAATCCTTAAAGACGTAACGTTGACATCCATTTTCGGTACTGGTGCCAGACAGCATCTAGCCTGTGTAGCTTTGTGGATCGGTTACGGAGATTTCAACCGATGGGCTTGCAGCTGCTTGTCGGCACCACAGCGACTCTAGAATAGTCACGGCTATTTGGAACAGATCAGCTTCTCTCTGGTGATGGAAAGGAGAAGCGCGGGCGTCGTCGACGGGGGTTTTTTTTGGGTTACCGGAGTGGCGCCTGTTATTATGGAAACGAACAAGTGAATTACGTTTCGAGTTATGCCGTCGAATGCCGCAGAGGCGGTCGACGGGGCGCGACGCGTAACTCTTCGCCCTACGACGGCCTCATTCGGGCGCGTTAACGTGTGTATCGGCCTATGGAGAAGTAGTGTAAGTACACAGTAGTACTTTGTAAGTACTTGATGACAATCTCACTAACGTGTTCTTACAAACATTCTGATAGATAAAACATATCGCTGGTCATGAATCATAACCTCTGATGTCCTGTGACGCACCTTCTCCTCAGATTCCACGAGTTTCAAACCAACGCCCGGTTTTGCTCTTTCTACTACGTTGCCCTGTGGGAACTTTAGACGGGGTCAGAGGTCAGAAACTCCAGTCTAGTCGGTGAGGTTTTTTTTCGACTTCTCAAACAAAATCCTTGCCAAACTTGGCACGGCGCGCTCGCACGTACTAACGAGTGTTTCCTCATTCAGCAAACAACAAAACGATCACGAGTCTGATGTTGATGTTATTTAATTGTCCTCTCGCAATCAAATATGCTGCGCTGACATTTTGACACATTGAGCCAATGATACTATTGAGTTGCCCAATTAAGAGTCATTTGTAACGATCCACCATACTTCTCCAGACATAATCTAAAATATATCAAAAATCTATTAAAAAAACATCCTGTGTACTCTAGGCAAATAAATAAACACAATTGCTGTTATCTGGAAGACATCATAAGTAAGAATGAGTGCTGAGGAGATTTCTCAACCAGTAAATCATACAACATCCTCGGCCGTCCTCCTCGCTGCATGAGGTTTGGCTTCCTATCACAGATGGCACGCCAGTTCAGAGGAACTGCACAGTCCGGTAATGTCTCTTCATAATAGCGTCGCATGTTAAACTTGATGCTTTGGCTTGTCTGTCCGTGTCCCATCCGCGGTGACCCTGATTTATTAGTTGGTCAGAGCTTTACAATGAGGACAAAAGCCTCGTCTCTTTCAAATGTGATTGAGTTGGCACGGGAGCCTAGCGGTTAGGGGGACGGTCCCGCAATGAAATGTCACAGGTTCGATCCACTCAAGAGGCAATGCGTCCGTCAATAGCTCGGTGTCATTTCAAAGACCATTGAGCGATACGCTGAAGCTCTATCTGCTTATTCGTTGTAAGTATTGTGTATGCTAGATAAGAGCATCAATCAAATGCCTAATAGCTAAATGTTATTGTGCTGATCCCTGTGCCAAGATTATAGTGGGCTCTTTGTAGTTACTCTGTTCTCTTTGTTATGTAGTATTTGCTGCATTGATGCAGTACATATGTACAATACCTTTTGAGATGGCCTGTCTTGACGTAATCATACACACGAACTCCGTGTTGATTTTGCTTTTGATTTTCCTCACGTTTTTTTCATTACGCTTTCACGGCACTTAACACGTGATAGCAAAACGCTAGCGCTAGGCTCCATAATCGATTATTTAAAGTGTAAAGATAATCTCTTTGTACTCCCTGGAAGGCTCTGTTGTACACGCGTTCGCTTTGAACCGGAATAGAAAACGTCACGTCAACGAAGGAACAAGGAATTATAATCCATTCTGCGTTATTGTTGGATTTAAAGTTAGGTTTTTATCACGTGGTCTCCGGGGGAACGTATGGACCGGAGAATGCGTGTTCCCTCCCTTTTCCCTGGTTTTATTTAGAGGGGATGGACGTTCTTTGGCAGATTAATTGTCGTCTCCTTATCCTCCTTTTGATGTTCGTCCATTTCATGTAGGACGGTGGCTCCGTTCGCGGCGTTACATAATTAAGGAGTTTCTCTGAGTTTCTGCGAGTTCAAAATGTTCTCATTATTTATTCTGAATTCTCCCTGAACTACGTTAGATTTGTTCCGTAACATAATTATCACCAGGAATGATAGACATTTTTGCACGGACGTATTTTTATTTTCAAAGGAAACCTCAAAACTAGTGGACAATGGGATATTGTTACATATTGCATATATTTGATCATTGCGATCAGATTATAGTTCCATTATGTTGAAATATTATCAAAGAACATACGATCTATAGATATTCACCATCGTCCGTTTGCACAGGATCATAACAGAAGAATGTAGATGAATAGATACATGATGTCATCTGATAACCAAGGAACAGTCTGCTGTGAATATTTCATTAGCATGCCACCATAACATCATTTAAATTTGGAAACATTTAGAGCATTTTTCTCACACCTTTTCTTACTGACGTGGCTTAAATAATTAATAAGATTTAAATTCTGACATACACAGTATAAAAATCTAACTGCAGCCTGTCTCGAACTGCTAACCTGCTTGTGTTGATTCGACACGTATTTCACGGCCAATTTATCTCGCTGTTCACTGGAGGAAGTCTAAATACTCCTGAGACAATTATGCTTTGTCCTGAGCGGTTTATCAGTGCCCCTAATAATGTGAGATATTGTTCCTTCGGTGCCAAGCTGTGTGTGGCGTCATTAATCACCGCGTTTTGAACAGAACGCAAGCTAACGCTCATGTTCACCGGCTAACGTGTAATCCACACCGCCAAGACTCAACTCCCATATCGCCCAGCTGTGCTGCTGTTTGTTGTCAAAGCGACGGAAAACAACAGCAACAAACAACAACTCGCTCCCAAGCTTCGCCAAACATTGTTCCGGAATACCTCGTCTTTGTGGGGACGTCTATTGTTTGGGAGCTGTTGCTTTGACCCCAGGACCGCCTCGCATCTAGGAATTTAAACAGGATTTCATTACATGCCCAACGCGAATATGACATGTCAGTTGTCTCTTCTGCAATCCGCATACCCACAAGACACACGGACGGAGAAGAACGTATCAGGAGAGAACGTGATGCATAATTGAATTTAATTGCATCCTCACAGTCAGGCTCTTTTTATAAAGTGCGTTTGGGAGAGAGGCAATAGTACCAGCAGTAACAGTAATAAGGTCGCTGCCTTAACTGTAAAGGGACACACATTTTCTACTCTTTGCTCATTTTGTTTTAAAAGTGAAGGTTCTGGAATTTAAGAGGACATCCCATTGATCACCAACCGAGTACCCTTTAAGGATACGTGAATAAAAATATTCACACTAGTGTTTTTTTGTAGTTGAGAAGTTGCCAAAGTCTTCCACCTAAATTTTGGAGAGCGGTTACTAATGAAAATGTGGGACGCGGCAACATGGAAATTAGCTAGTTGCTAAATCTGGTACAACACATCCTCTCATTATTTTTGAGACGTGTGGTTTATTGTGCGTTGTCCCTGTCCAAATACACTTTTAAAATAAAATAAATAGTTGCTGCAGCAATAAACAAACAAACAACAAAGGATTGTGACTTTTTTTTTTTTCCCCTCTCCCTCCCTAAAATAAAGACAATTCTTGATTTCTGTGTCACGCTATGCTTGGTATTATCTACAAAAATATATCTATATCTTCGCCCGGGATTCTACGAGATATTTTTTTAACATATTTACAGGATAATTTGGACACTCTACAGCTGCACAAATATCTCGCGTGTCTCTTTGTTGTGTCAAGAAGGAAGATGCAGTGAAGTGTGTTGTCACTCCTCCAATATGGCCGCCCTCAGCCCCATTAGCAGCCCAGCCTCACCAGACAGGCTTCACTCGCCTCGATTTGTTTACAATTCTAGTGCTAGTCTATGGAAAATGAAACGGAATTTCTTTCAACACTGAAAAATCAATCTATTGCTTATATACTTATTATTAGCATCTTTTACAACGTGTAAGTGAATAGAATGGGTGGCTCTTATGTGAGAGTACTGGCTCCGTTCCCAGCTAGCTGGCAACAAACACAGGTAAACAATACAGCTTTCTCAAAAAAAACGAACATTTTGACGTTTTGGAAGAAGCGACTGGCTCAAGGACCTACGACTCAGGCGTCTAAACATCCAGCGCCCTTCAGTCTCCGCCCCGCCACCAAAAAAAAAGGTTTGCGACAAGAAGTTCCGGCGTGTTTTGAAAGATCTTAAGCCTTTAGTTTAGACAGAGGTAGTGAAGAAACGGATGACAGACGGGCATCCAGGTAACTCGCGGCCTTCAACTTCCTAACAAATGGAGGTGACATAAGAGAACGTCCCTGACCTCGCCGACACAAAGCAGAACTGAGCGGCAAAGCAGAGCCGGCAACGTGCGCAGGGAGATTATTGCTATCAAACCACCAGCACATGGGTTAATGTTACACTGGCGGACAGGCAGGTTCAACCGGTGTGTTATGGATGTATTTACAGTGCAGAGGAAGAGGAGAGATATGGAGGAAGCAACTGCCTATGTCACTCAGGGCTAACATCCTTGCACGGGAAGATTGATGGTGCGGGGCAGAAGGGAAGGCAGGAATGATGAAGCCTTTCACTGCCACTAATCTATATCAGTGTATCCAGGAGAGCTGCTGCATCACACTGTGTGTAGACGGTGCACGCATCTTGTCCAAAGTGTGTATTTCACCCTTCCTCTGCAGCGAAAAAGTAACCAAGCTGACACCATAAAGAGGGCAACTGGGCAGAAGTCCAGGTAACTAATACGGTATATCCCCGAAGGCCTACAAAAACATTTGATCTCAAAGTAGGTAGGTGTTTTACAATTAATTAGCCAAAGCTCTTACCCAGAGCAATTTACAATTAGCGAGCGCGTAGCCTTCAGGGTCGGGACGTTGCAGTTATTGCACGGGACACTCGTAGGCTATTTGTGACCTCTTTAGACGTTAAGCCTCTCTGCCGCGCGGTCGAGTAGAAAGTGGAAGCTGGAATTAGATTTGTTTTAAAAGCATTATCTGCATCACCGAGGAGTTCCACCACAAATCCATAACTCAGCAAAATGATTTCCTTTCTTCTAAAAAATATATATATATATATTCCCGTCTTTATGAATCCCTGTGGACCGGTTCAGTGATGCTCTCCTCAGAAACCTTTATCTTACCCAACATCCAAAGCGGCTCTCGTTACAGCTTCATAACCGCAGTCAAACGGTTTTTACAGTATACGGGGTCCCGGAATTTAACTACTAAGACCGATATTTTCTGCAATTAGTAGCATGTTTGTGCGTCATGCCGCCTTGACAAGCAGTTCTCCTCAGCATTGATTAAACTCCCGTGGAAGATAGACAGAATGGGACGGGGAAGCCACATCTCAATTCTAGAGGCACATCCTGTGCCAGAAGCATCATCCTGGTGGAAAAAGGGACAGTTAAAATTTGCATTTAGATTACTGTGGTAATAGAAAAACCATGGCGATGAATCTTGTACTGAAAACGAGACTAATGTGCTTGTATTTTGAATGAAATCTTAAAGTTAAACACTCAGGGAGAGACTGTATTCATGAATAGAGGTGAAATGGAATCGTCGTAATCAATCTATCGTTCTCAGTTGATGGAAGTGAAGGAATAGTGTATTAGCGACTAGAGAAAATTCGATTATAACGCAAAAAGAAACAGAATTAGAGGTTACAATAATGAATACGTCGTACTACGCAGATTAATCAAATCGCAGTAATTGCCGCTCGTTGCTTTTCAAGCCAAACGCGCGTTACCTTCGCTGTTGGATGTGGAAGCAGAGTGTCGACGCCGCGCCGACGCAGGTGAGGTGTGACATCTATTTTTGCAGGGAACGGGATAGAGGCCCGCGTCACCTTTAGGCTCAACATACTTATACTTCCTCTTAACAAAGACCTTGTCGCATTTGCACCAGTTAGACTCAGACGGGAGACGCGAAATCTATTTCAGACCTGAGAGGCATTTGCCACACAATACGTCAAGTGTTGATTTTCATATTCATGAGTGTTACATTGTTTGTCAATAGCGCACGCTGAGAGGGCCTAATTTGTTTTCAGCTTTTCTGCCTCCTCCAATCACATAAGTGATAGCTTCTCAGCATCAGTGGCACTTAATTAAGCCCCGGCAAGCCTGTAAAAAAGAAATCAAATCATGAGCCACCCATCGAGTGTCAATTCACCCTTTGACCTCCGCACGTAAACGCAAAGAAGGCAGTCGAATTTAACATTAAGTTGGATGAAAAAAAAAAAGCTTTCCGCCTAGACACGTTCTCGTACTCGCTTGTCGAGTGGAGGAAAGAGCTCGCGCTCCGAGCTAGGACACGTCTGACACGGCGGTGCTCTGCCGGTCTGCGGGCGAGGGATTGTCGACGGAGCGATTCTTTTCTCTACAGGAAGTGGAAGGCAGACCTGTTGAACAACAGAGAGTCCATAAATGGCAATCACCGACCTGTCAGACGCCATCAGCGTTCGGTCGGATGCAGAGATGTTTTTTGTTTTTTTTTCTGTTTAAACTTAAGCAGATACCGATGTTGAGGTGCTTACTATTCATATTTTAAGGGCTGTAACTGCTCAAAATGATCGCTTGGGTGATTCGATTCACTGAGCGCTTACGAGGTAAAAACAACTCAAGGAAAGACACATCACCGTGTGGATATGTGCATAATTTATCTGTTCGTCCAATCAACGTGGTAAGTGCGGCGGTGACGTTTCCATCAGCCGACGTGCGTGACGAGCGCGACTTCCGAAAACCTTTCGGCCCGGCGCGACTTACCCCGTATTAGCGTAGCCGCGCGTAAATATTAAGCTATTTAGTCGTTTTGAGTGGAACGTGGTGTAAGGAGCCAGCGGTAGCAAGGAGGATATTCACCCGTTCCAGCTCCGCTACCGTTGATTAGAATCGAGGGTGGCACCTTCAAAAACGCCACCAAAAGTAAACATGGCAGGGACCTCTGGCCGCCGTTACATAGGAATTGTGTCTAGGCCACTGGCTTCACTTCTATTCTCTCTCTCTCTCTCTCTCTCTCTCTCTCTCTCTCTGTTATTTAATTCATTGCCATCTGCTGTGCTTGTGTGTAAATCAGAACACAGACTGACTTGCTCACCCAAGCTTTATCTGTTAACATTTAGCAGTGTCTAATTAAGTGAAAATGGGAACGCGTCAGCTGAAGACTGCTGCGTCCGGATAATGGCGGTCATAATGGTTTGGGAGACGTGTCTGTCACGCCACGCAAAAAAGGACTTATTAGATCAGGCTAATTAGAGGAAGACAACATCTAATAGGGAAGAAAAAAAAAAAAAGCTCTCCGTTCATAACGGTTTCCTTCACGCGCTTGTTCTCGTTCAAGGTTACCTGGTCCCTGTTTACGTCTGGTCTTAAGGCGGGACGATATACCGTGGATGACGCATATATTTCGATTATATCGTGTTCTTATGCACCTTTACGCACCTACCTCACGAAGTCGCGTTCCTTGTACGTGCAAATATACTCGAGAGTAAAAGGAATTCCGATTCCGATTCATGTCTTTGGTGGTCGGAGAAAGCCGGAGCGCCGAGCGGGAAACCCGCACGAACACAGGGAGAGCGTGGAAGCTCCGGACGGACAGGAGCAGAGCCGGGAATCAAAACGCAGATCTCAGAGCACACCCGACCGCTGACCTCCGAGCCACCGCGCCGCTCCCAAGACGTTCAGACGTTATTAAAAAAAAATATTTAGGCGTACAAAATGACTAATGAAGGCTGCAAAAGTGAAACACCGTAACATAGGCCTGTCTCACCAAACCATTTTTCGGCTTTATGAAAACTTGAGGATGATGAAGTACTCTTTTACACTTTAAACAGGTACAGACCGCACCGATGACCTGGGCTGACTACGCTCCTCAGTGTCTAATTAGCAAGTATACTCCATACAATCCCGTGCGCTGAAGAATAATGCTCCGAGCGTCTAGAGGTCTTTGAATGTTCAGGTCCGCCGCCTTCGAAGTCCCGACTTACCCCTCTGCGCCTCCTCCCCTCTCTCCGGTTCCCAACTCATAACAAATACCAAATAGAAAACGTTTGGCTCGATTCAGGACCGAAAAAAAAACCCCCTCCGACGTGTCGAGTTAGACTGCGGAACGCCGATACGCAGAGAGACGGCGATCCGCGGTATTTCCACGAACAAGTTATCATATAATTGAAATGGATAAAAAGTAGCATGCGAGGTGAAAATAGTCTCCCGTAACCTCCTCTGTCGACGGCTGATGTCCCCTTCAGGCGAATTCAATGACACGATTCGTAACAGCAGAGTTCAAAATTCAAGGGCGAAACCTCGGAGCGTCTTCTTTTATTAGCTCGCGACGAACGCGGGGTAAAACGGGGATCGCCGGGCGCGGCCGGCGGTGGGGAAAAAAAAAGCCGGAGTTCCCCCTCCTCTCTCGCCGCGCGGGGGTCGCGGGTTCACGGGCGTCCGACAGCGGACTCCATCCGAGGCCCTTCGTTTCAAAACGCATCCATTCAGCTCAGAGCTCAGAGTCAACAGCAACGACTCTCCTTCAAAAAAAAAAAACCCGGAGCTGGTTTTGAGCGGCGCGAGACATTCCCAATCAGATCAAGTACTGTTTCTTCTTCCTTTTCATTTTTTCATGCGCCGCGTGTCACTCTATATACACGGCATCTCAAAGGGCGAAGACGCGAATACATAATTCAGATCCCGGGAACATGTTTTTGAAGCCGCGGTATAGCTTTTCTTTTTAATCATGGCTTTTTTTCGTTGGAGCGATATCCGTTGCATCATAGACCCCGTTGGCAGCCGATCCAGACACGTTCACACGGGGGTGGTGGGGGGGGCGAGGCTGACTCAGTGTGGTGCTGCTCTATCGCCCCGGGCCATTTCTGTCTCTTACGGCGAAGCCTTCCATATCTTGAGGGGGTAAGAGTTCAGTCTCTTAACAGAGAGGCAACCCTCGTTCAGTAGGACATTCATCTGATTTAGTTTCCATCATCGCTTGATGATATTCAAGGTGATATACAATCTCACCGAGCGCGCGATCTCACCGATGTCTTGATGGGGGAAAATTGAAGTTGAGAAGATATTTCTACTCCAAATTTAGTCCATTTTTCCTCAATCTGTGGTGTGATTGAAAATTATGGTTTCAGAGAAATCCAGGTGGAACAGAGTTCTCGGGATTTCTTTCTTTTTTTTATCTCGGGGGAACAAAGATAATGTGACACAAGAAATAACCAACATGATTGATATTTAGTCATTTCAACTTGCAGAGGTGTGGGGGCCCAGGAGCACTGCGAAGGCCGGCCAGGCGCTAGAGAGACTATACAGCGTAACTAAAAGGTCACGGGTTCGATCTCCGCAACAGCCAGCTAACTGCTGAACGGGGTCGTCGTGTTGCAACGACATTAAAAGCGGACGTTTCAAAGTTTGTTTACACTGGAGATTCAACAATCTTTTTACTGTGCCTGTAATGTGTATGTTTATCTCTTCTTCCCTTGAAATGGACAGAAACTCTCTCACGTCTGAATCTCGCCAGTTCTCTGTTGTTTCCATTTGTAAACTCGCCCACAGCTTGAAAGAACGGAGGTTTGTTTACCAGGCAGCGTTAGCTCGCCTTTGTATCGGTGCGCCTCCGATCGTAACCAGTGAGGTTCCTTGATTGAAACCTGTGTCGACCCATTCGCACCAACAACAGATAAGTGTTTTACCCAGGTCGATGCTTCAGTGTGAACAGGGTGTGTGCAAGACACCGAACCGCTACCTCTCTACTCAGTCTAAGTCCCCCTGGAAAAGCTTAAGAGTCAGCTAAATGCCTGAAATGTAAATACTAACCACAATTCTCACGGCTCTGATTCACCGGTCCAAAAGCAGCCATCTGTTTTTGTAAGGAGCTGGTGTTCTCTCATCCAGAGAAGTGGCCACAAGGACACAGTATTCAGGCTTCGGTCCCAAATGGAGTCTGGGTCAGGGTCAGGAATGAGTTGCAGCTCCGTTCGCTGGCAGAGCTATCCGGCTGGATGACAACAGTTGCCTATGCACTGATGGCGTTTCTCGACTGCCTTGGGGCCACGGGAGGCTGACTCATTTTCATCTGAGTGGCTGTCTGTCGCGCAACGCTCCAAAATAAGATCTGGCATGTCTCCTGACTCAGAATATTTGTATCTGTCAAAACTTCAGATGTCAAAAGACTTGATAAAAGATAGCTGAGCGCCGGAGTATCACGGCACAGAAACTTAGGGAGAAAGAAAGATGTCATTTGTTGTTTTGGCTTCGGGAGTCGGTATGCAAATCAGAATAAAGAACGTGTTTGATGCTCTCTAATTACTACAAAGGTGTCTTCTCGGTCGTGACTTATCTGTTCTGCAGACATAGGATTTTAGTCATGTAATAACTTTGGCCGTGACAGTAGCTGCCACGTGTCACAATTCAACGCATGGTCTTTGGCTTGTTGCCATGGCGTTGTGATGAACTTGGCGAAAGACACAGGCTGTCCTCTCTAGGACAAAGATATGAGCTCAAAGGCCAAGTGGATTTTTAATTTCTTTCAAATCACTCTAATCTGGGTGAGATCCTTTTGGGCTGAATCCGTTTTTGATGGTAGTTGAGTGACGTAGGTAACTTACAGGAGGTTTTCCCCAAACTACCTCCAAACGGCTGTGGTCGTTGACCGATGTCAGTAGAACGGTTAAGGCTCCGGCCGGCTAGAGTTTCAAGGAAAGAGGAGTTATCTTTGAGGCGAGGTCCTTCGGGTGTGCTATAACACAGTCACGTGCTGCTGCTTGAACATTCATTTAGCTTCAATTGCCAGCTGTGTGGTTATTCCCCTGTTTTTATTACATTACTTTCACCTACCAGTCCTCCCACTCCTCCCCTGAAGGGTTTTGGTCACATTAGCGTACTTTACTGCCTCACCAGTGTAAATGCCAAGACTTTTACAATGAGTTCCCCTGACTGAATGAGTCACTTTATTTTTCTCCAGGAAGAGCGCGTCATCTCGCCGGTTGCCTCCTGGCCTTAGTTGCCCATATCTATTCATCACCGAGCGGCGACGTTTTTTTCACCTTCAGTTCGCTGCCAGTCTTCAGCATTATGCTGAGAGGGCTAAAACCTCAAAACATCTGTTGTCATTATGAGATGAGGCTTCACCACAGAGGAAGGCCTTAAATCAGCTGTGAAAAAACATTGTGTTCTGTACCAATATGCTAATGGATGTTTGACGTGTGCGTTCAGACACGACAACAAATACACGCATGGACGGTCTTTGTGGGGTTTTTTTTTTTTTTTTTTTTTTTTATTTTTTTAAATATTTTTT
>OMKK01031267.1:0-11896 GCA_900302305.1 Polymixia japonica | reverse complement strand
AAGTGTAGTGACTTTTAACAACACAAAAAACAACTGATGTGAAAGCACTCTGTGTGGATTTGTGCACGTAAACATGCATGTGTGTATGTGTGTGTTGCTTGCCTGTCTGCCTTCACACGTTTATATACATTTTTATTTTGTTTTATTTATTTATTTTTTTGCAGGCTCCTTTTTTGCTAAGGCACTCCACGCCAGAAATGATCAGAATCAGGAGGACGAAGATCAGTTATCATTCAAAAGAAATGACCTGCTGATGGTGAGGGACACGGGGCAGGACAGCATGTGGGAGGGTACCCTGCTCTCCACTGGGCTCCATGGCCTAGTGCCAGTCAACGCCATGCAGCCTCTGCCGTACCCCTTCTACCAGTGAGTCACTCAACAACTGCAGAAATCTTTGAATGAGTTATTTCTGTTGTATAGTGCGTGCTGTACTCTGTATACGCAACGGTGCGTGTGCCGTGTTCTCATTTAGGCTGAGTGAACAAACCAGTTCTACAGATGGTGGCTATTTGTACCCATCAGTTGGCATGGCAATGCCCCCCGTTTAAACTGTGCTTCCTGTTTGCTCAGATGGTTCCTGAGGAAGTACCCAGGCTTTGCTGGATGTTCACCAACAGACAAGGAGCAGTTTGAACATCCGATTGGTTAGGCCAAACTCTTGCATTATAAATATTGTTATTATTATACATATATTATTTTGATGTAATGTATTCATACTGTTTGCTATGCATTCGGTAACTCTGATGATGGCTTTTTAACATGATCAGGATTTTGTTGTTGCTGAATTCTCTTAGACATGCTATTATACATGTATTTACACATAACACATATTCTAACATAATACTAAACTAAGACAAAATTGCACAAACTGACAATCTGGCCACTGATTTCTACTATCATTTATATTATATAGTATTAAGTGTAGCAGTGTTGTACAGTCCTGATGATACATTCACCTCAACAGTAGAAGTTTATACATGCGTTTGCCTGACCCAGTCACATTCTTCCCATCATCCTCTGCAGTGACAGGTTCCTGTGTGGCGGTGGTGGACTACAGTCCAGTGGACCAAGAGGAACTCCAGCTTAGTCAAGGAGACGTTGTCGAGATCCAGGGACTGCTGGTCCAAGGCCTGGACATGTTCATAGGAACCCACACCTCCACAGGGCACACCGGCTTCATACACAAGGCCCACGTCAAGCCTCTGGACACCACTCCACTGTGAGATGTTTTTCAGTTTGGTGATTATCTAATGCAAGGTGTGGCTTCAACTCACTGGTCCGATGTTGACACGCATCATGTAAAGGTTAAAACAGTTAAATCAGTCCATCTAAATCATCAGTTTAAATTAGTAATCTCAAAAATATTAGTTTAACTTCCCTCTTTATAGATGTTCTTCTGTGTGACGTGAATTAGATTATATGTCGAAGTTATATCAAACCAAGCGATTATAACAAACCTGGTTATAGCTTGTTCTGGGAATTTATTAGTGCTTGTGGGTGTTTATTCCACTATTCTTTATGTAATTCTATTTAGCGTATCTCTAGTCTGGAGAGGATAGATCGGGTGGGAAGCCTGAGGAGGGAGCTGAAATTATAATGCCGTCTTTGTCTCCCTCTCGCAGAGACAGACAATTGGTCTTTCTGACTGAGGAGGAGAGGGCGGCCCTGGCTCAGGTTAACCCCTGTAGTGCTGAGCCCAGTGACAGCAGCCTCCTGGAGAGACTCTTCTCCGCTGATATCAGCTTTGTGTACAGGCTAGGTAAAGGGATTGCCGGGCCGGGCCGGGCTGCTCAACTGCCATAAAAAAATTCTTTTTTAAAAACTGCCATAAAGGGAATTTTTTGCCAATGAAATGTCTCCAGGATAATTTGGATGGATGATCTGTGCTTGGTGTGCGTGTTTGTTCCCTGAATAGAGGTACTGTTAGGAATCTACCAATAAATGTGCTTAGGGACACCGTACTTTCCATCGCCACCTCCAGCCATAAACACTTAAATTGATTTTCCCTGTGTACTTCCAGACAGATTGGACGAGTCTGACTTCATGTACATCAGGAACCTTCCAAAACAAGGTAATATTTTACAAATTAATGAGGTTGTTTATGAACTCAATACACTCTATCTACTTGATAGTTGCATGGTAGTTACAGATAGTTACATCTACTCTACTCTACTCTACTCTAATCTACTCTCCTGTCCTCTGGTCTACTCTGGTCTATTCTGCTCTGCTCTACTATCCTCTATTCTGATCTACTTTACTCTGCTATACTCAAGTGTGTTGTAGCAAACAGCATGAATTTCAATCTTTATTATGCTGTCAAACAAAAAATGATTGCTTAAACCTCTGCCCCCTTCTCCCAGATCACAAGACTCCTGTGAGCGCTCGTCAGAGTCTCATCTCAGAGAGAAGTGGCGGGACACCCCCATACCAGTCGTCCCCTCGCGCGTCTCTCTCTCACTCCTCCCCTCGTCCATCTTTCTATCAATCCCACAATCCCCTGTGGCGTGACGGTGAGCCCCTCTCCTTCACTCTAGATGACACATTCAGAGAGCTGGATGAGTTCCAGGAAGACCCACCTCTCTTCCTGGAGGAGGGCAGCTGGGAGGGGGAGGAGTCAGAGTTCAGTGACCCCACGCTGACCCTGCTCAACCATAGTCACTTCCAGGTCAGCAAAGTTCCAAGAAGGCATCAGAAAAAAAAAAATTAAAGTAGTTTGATTACAACAAAATTGGCAGTTACTATTTTTTCTATCAATAAATTTGGTTGCGTTTAAAAAAAACAGTTGCAAAAAAAAAAAAAATGTTGTCAGATTTATTTATATACATTCATTCATCCATTCATTCATTTTATTTTTTATTTTTTTTGTTCTAGGAGGACTTCCTGCCACTCTATGACTTGCACCATTCCTTCCTGTGGGTGACCTTCAATGGTAAGACTGAAGAGGAGTTACTGGGGCACCTTGAGAATGTCAGAGAGAGTGCCAAGAGGACTGGCATGCACTGGGCACATCGACGGGCATGCTTTCTCCTGGGAAGGCTCTGTGCCAGGAAGCTTAAGTATTCCCAGGTCGGTTCCATATGTTGTAGCATTTATATAAAGGGTATATTGTGTGAATGGCATATAAGTTGACATATATCCGCTTCCCTTCAGGCACGTGTGTATTATGAGGAGGCTCTGAGTGTTTGTGTGGATAGTTTCTCTGACACGCCCCTCCTCGTCGCTCTCTACACCAACCTCACGGCCGTCTACTTGAAGCAGCGTATGACAGACAAGCTGCCCCAGACCCTGGAAAAGGCCAGTACTCTCCTCCTCTGTTACTCCAGCCACAGCTTTACCTCCCTGGACGAGATCGAGCTGCTCAAACTGCTCCTGAGGAGATCAGTGGTGGAGGGGGACAAGCACCTGGAGGCTCGGGTCTGCTACCTCATCTGCAGCCTCTTCCTGCTCCTCAGGAAGACCGACGACGCCTTGCCCTTTGTCGAGCGGCTGCAGTTCCTTTCAGTGAGCCTCTCAGCTGCAGAGGGGCAGCCCATCGCTCCGCTGGATCTTAACTGGCTCCTGAGCCGGCTTTATCACCGTAAATACATGCCTTACCTGGCGTTGGCCTCTCTAAGCTTGGACTCCAGACAGGACCACTCCCTCTCGGATGCCTTCCGAAGGCTGGACCTTTTTGTTAGGAACTCCGTCCGTCTGAACCCACACTGGAAGGAGGGAACCTCCCTGCTCCCTGCCCAGATTGTGGTCTACCTTCAGCAGGCTCTGGCCAACGCTGAGAAGGGGGAGGACCTGAAGACCCAGAGGGACCTGTGTCTGGGCTTGGCCTCGGTGTACCAGCAGTACGGGGCTCTGGATAAAGCTGTGCGTTGCGCCCAGCAGGCTGTGGAGACAGGGGGCCATATCAATGAGGAGGAGGGCTTTGAAGCCTCTGTGCTGCTGGGATGGCTGCTGGTGTTGACTGGTCAGGCTGAAAAGGCCCAGCACACCCTACAGCCACTGCTCACATCACTCCAGGTACAGTAACTGACAATGGTGTTCGGCTTCGAACGCGGCAGGTAGTCATTTTTGCGTAAGTGCACGTACATCTACATTAACTAATGCACGTACACTTACACAAAAAATCAGATTCGATGCCATGTACACGAAATTGGTTTAGAGCCTAGCTTTTATTTTTGGATCGATTACTTAATGTGCTTGCACAAGCACTTCAGAGCTTCTGCAAGTTTGCAGAAGTTTTCTCAATGATGCTCCAGATGTAAATTATGAATAATAGCTGCTCTTTTTTTTTCCAGGGCACAGACAGTCCCACCCAGAGGGGAGTGATCCACAATCTGTTGGCTTTGTGTTTGAGGAGGAAGGGGCGCATCCCAGAGGCAGGCTGGCACCTCCACTGCGCCTTGAGAATTTCCAGGGAGAGTGGGAACCAGAGGAACCAGGCCCTGGCACTGGCCAACCTGGGCTGCCTGGCATTAGACGTGGGGGCGTTTGGCGTGGCAGAATGCTTTCTGATCAGGTAAGATGTGAACCGTAGTAAATTTGACTAAAATAAAGTGTAATAGTCAGTGTACAAAGTACATTGTTCTTATAATTAATCTTTTAACAGATCCCTGCGCCTTTTTCTGGAGCTGTCTGAGAGCCCTACAGACGAGGAGCATGTTCAGACCTACATGTGGTTGGGGCGGAGCTACAAAGACAGGGGGAGGAGTCAGGATGCCAGGGCGTGTTATGAAATGGGGCTACTGATCGCATTACAGGCCAGAAACTTACACAGTAAGTAGAAGTGTACACATGCAATTCATCACACACCTAAAGGCACTTAGGAACCACTCAGGAATTTACTTCATGTAATATTCATATAATATAAGTGTCCTATAATGAACAGAGTGTGTCTCAGCTGACCAGACAATAATGTGCCTGCGCTGTCTCTCTCCCACAGGTCAAATGGTTGTGGCCAAGGTGTTGAGTCGGCTGTATGCAGACATGCTGCTGTATGGTCAGAGCATCATTTACTACGAGCACTGTGTGTCAGTGTCCCGGCAGCTGAAAGACAAAAGACTGGAGGGAGAGTATCTGGAAATCCTCAGCAGCCTCTACCTCTCGCTGAACACTGAGAAGTGAGTCTTTCTCTGTCTCTTTTGTCTCTTATTCTATGTTTATAATCAGAGGTGTGAATCTTCACTTGGCTCACGATTAGATTCGGAACGGACCAATGGCTTTGTATTGTACCTCGCATTTGAAAATGTAGGTAGAGTAGGTTATACAATTTTAGTAGGGTCTGGGTTGTTGTTTTTTTCACGTAGGCCTAGTTATATTTCCAAACTCCCGATGATGTTGTGTCACTGCATCGATGCAGAATCGTCCGCGTCCGCATCGCAACGCATCTCAGAATCGAGAAAGTTCCACACCTCTATTTATAATCTCCCCCTCCATTCTTTCTCTCTATTCGTCCGTCTCTTCTTCTATGAAGGTAATACAAGCTCTCTGACTTGACGATACGTTTTTTTTTCTTTTGTTATTACGGTTGTAAACGTATATGATTAAGTCCATGTTGACTCATTGTCGACTGTGTATGGTGTCGTGCAGATCATCTCGTAAATCTCTGGATTACACCAAGCAAAGCCTGAGGATTTCCATTGACCTGGGCAAGAGGGAGGAGGAGTCGGAGACCTGGCTACAGGTCGGACGCATATACTACCTGATCCAGGAGGACGAGCTAGCAGACATGTACCTGCAGGTGAGAGAGAGGTGGAGCACAGGAAGTGAGTAAGAGTGGTAAAAACTGTTCTGTAAATCAGTTGCACGATGGAGGTGAGCTTGTCTTCAGTCGGTGCCTTTTTTCCGCCCTGGTTTCTTAGCAGTCAACAACACTGATAATCATCTTTAGTGGCCACTCCTCATTCCTGACCAACAAGGCCAATGGCCTTATCAGATTACGTGCTCAATAACCTTCCAGCGTCCTAGTTGTGTTTCCCTTCACCTAATTTCCATTTTGTATTCCTTCAGACAAAACCCAGTACTGCCTTGCATGCCACAAATGCCCAAATTGAAAGTTCATACAAAAAAGCACTTTCTTGCGATTACGTTGATTTACTTTTGTTTTGACCATTTGATTGACAGGCAGCAGTGAAGACAGCCTTGAGGATGAATGACCCTCGCTTTGCCATGAGCATCTATGAGGAGGCCGGAGATGTCTTCTTTAAAGGCCACAGAAATCGAATGGCCTCACTGCCCTTCTACAGGGTAAGAAGACCCAGGAGCATATGTGTGCACACTGTATTATATGTTGTGTGTTGTGAACCTCAAAGCAAAGAGAATTGGTGTTAGATCAATACTGTCATGTATTTTTTTACATAAATTTGACAGTCACGCCAGCGATCATTTTGCAAGATTACGTGTAAAATTATTCAAATTGTGGATATCTTATTTTGGAACAAAATTCTTCATATCTTGTGTTAGGATGGCAGCCTGCCGTTTGCAAGGAGCATCAGGGACATTCATTCAGAGTTCCGCTTGCTGAGTAAACTGACAGAGCTGCTGATGACCCAGGGAGAGCAGGAGGAGGCTCTGCAGTACGCAACGCTGGCGGTCCAGATTGGCAGCAAAACAGGTATTGAGTAGGAGACGGTTCAATTACAATTACAGCTTTTTGACTGTGATTTCAAACAGTTAGTTAGATGTCACCATCGGTCTATGCTGTCCCCAGATGTGGCAAAAAGATGTGTACACCATTGTGGCTTTTCCTCAGGTGTGCTTGTGAATGAGAGGACGGCCTACCACCGTCTGGCTACGGTCTACTACCGTCTGCAGCAGTACGAGATGGCAGAGAACTACTACCTCAAGTCCCTGTCTCTCTGTCCTGCTGTCCTGCAGCACCCCAAGGAGGCCCGCTACTACACCAAGGTCTACAGCAGACTGGGCAACCTCACCTTACACAAACTCAAGGTACATGAGATAAAGATGGTTAGTTGTTTCGTGGGCAGGGGGAGGAGACACAGTCTCCAAATGATGAACTCACACTTCATCTTTCAGATTTCATATTCAGGCTTCAAATCTTGTTTTTCTTTTAAAAAAAAAGGGAAACTAATTGGGTGATGACACTGCCATGCAAGTGAACTTATCTCACCCCATTAATAAGACTTTAAGACCCAGTACTATTAAATGACTTATTTAGATAGATTTTTTGTGCTGTGATTTGAATGGCCTAAATGTCCTGTTCTTGTAATAGGTAAATTGGCAATGTGAAGTTCTTCAAATTTAACGAACATATATTTTGAATTTTAATGAGATCTTAGCACTTTACACTCATTCACAGACACAGCCCTTGTTCTCTGTACTCTCACCAGGATGCCTTTGATGCAGTGGGGTACTTCCATTTGGCTCTGGCTGCTGCCCTAGAGGACCACGCTAACCCCAGGGCTCTGTACGTGGTCTACATGAAGCTGGCGGAGATCCACGCCAGCCACATGCCTGATGCCCAGCTCTGCCAAGCATACCGAGACAGAGCCCAGAGCCTGAGGAGGGTTCTGGCTGGAGAGCCGGACCCTGAGATGGGAGAGGAAGAGAGGGAGGGCCCAGGAACGGAGCCCGGACAAATGACGGAGAAGGTCTCCGAGGCTGACATGGAACGCACGGAGAGCCGTCGTGCTCTGTCTTGCATCACAGAGAAAAGAGAGACAGAGTGTGTCTATCAGGATGAGGGGGATCCTATAGCTCGAGATGATAACTGCGATGATGACTCAATCACAGGATCTTGGAGGATCCGCAGGGACACAGAGGCTCGATGTATAGACTCTACAACTGGAGATGTTAGCAGGAAAGAAGATCACGATGACGGTAGTCCTACTACAGATGACCCTTGTGTTGAGTCCACTGCGCCTGAAACAGAATTCATCACTAGTCTTTCATACTCTGACAGTATTCTTACCGACTCTTTCAATACAGCTAAAGAGCAGATGACAGACTCCAGCAAATCCACTGACACTTTACAAACTGACCTGGATCAAACAGATGAGATACAAGGGAACAACGGCAACCCTGACTTTGAGGGCGGTACGATCAAAACTGTATCTGTGCCTGCTGATCACACCCTCACCGACATTATCCAGGAAGCTCGAACATGCACAGATACGCCCAATACCTTTGACATTGACCAGGGTGGGTGCAGTCAAACCGAGTGTATACCTGTTGATATCACCTGTACTGACAACATCAGTGATGCAAGAAGACAGACAGATACCCACAACACAGGAAGTAATATATATCAAGACGAAAATATGTCCCCAGAAGAAACAGATGTAGACATTCACAGAATAGACCCTATTCACAAAGATGGCAGCCTTGAAGACAATCAGTCTGATATTGACCAAATAGAGACTGTTAATATAAACACTGACGAAGCTGACAGTGTGCCAAGAACTTGCTACTACGATGAGAACGATGAGTCTGAGTCTGCTGATACAGATAGTGAGCATATGGACTTAGACCACATCTACACATAACCTTCTGGCGGCACATGATGTTCTCTATTACGTTCCTATGTGTCCCTTGACCAGAAAACTGTTTTTAACGTTCCATGACTCATGCACTTATTGTAGGAAAAATATTGCCAACACTGGCGTCGTTGTAATGAATACTTTTTAGAAATTATGTAACATTGAAGGATGTACCTTTTATATAGTGTACTGTATGTTATCTGCATATTGGAGTACATCAAGCTTGTAATATCTGTTTTGTAAATATATTTTTTTATATCTCAATGCAAGGTATGACTTAAAATATAAACAATGGTTGTTTACTATTTTTGCTTATATTATTTTGCATTCTCAGTCCAGTAGTAGTTTTTCGGTCAATTGAAATAGGGGAGAGAATTCAGACATTCATTTTGAAAAGAATGACATAATATTTATGTAGGTAGAACCAGAAGAGGGCGCTATCATGCAGCTTTTGCGCTCGTTGTTATGAAGGCCAGCGTAAGAGTGTAATACCTTCGGTCTGCCAGAGGTTGGCAGTAGAAAGCAACTCTTGCTACATCAGTCGTGAGCTGAGGACGAAAGACAGACAGAGAGAAAGTTTAATAACATCTGTCTGAATATGGCAAAGTCCCAGGCTGAGCATATTGGAAAGTGCCCTTTCATTCACATTTTTGGCCATTTTCAGGTTAACCTTGAGTCCAGTAATGATGTCCATCTGTGCAGCAAATTCCATCTTTCCAACTGTGTGAGCAACAGGCAAGTTTGTGGGCCCAAAGAATGGAATATGTTTAAAAAGAATACTAAATATTCATATTAGGTGATTAAGTCAATACACATAACGCTGCCAAAATCTCACCCTTGTTTTGGAGAGAAAATATTGCTTTTTATTGCTTGAATTACAGTAATCAGATATCAACCAGAATGAAGCACATCTCCCTGGTACACATTAACCTACTCTGGAACAATGGACAAAGGCTGAGTGATGAGTGCACACAAGGCCAATACAGAGAAATGACTAAAGATTTGTTTGCTGTAAAAGAACGGGCCAAAAGAGGGAATGTTTGCATACATGATTTGCATGCATAACAATTTTGAAGGCCTTCTCATTTTCCCCTGCAGGCACAAGTCCAAAACAAGTCTTGAATTGTTCTTCCTTTTTAAGTATTCACAGGGTTACTCTGAAATGAACTTTAGGCACATTTGCTTAACAGCTTTGCTCCTATGAGCACTTGTCTGGGAGTATAATAGCTGACTATCATACATTGCAGAAAGGACACAGGGTTCAGTTATCTCATGTGAACACAAAATTCCCTAGGAAACATTATGTGAGGTAGCATCAGGAGAAAAAATGTTGTTTAACATTTTGGCATCAAACAGGATGGGTCGGGGGGGGGAGGCCCCAGGCCCCTGAAGCCATGGTAGAGTTGGTTTGTAGTTAGATTAAGTGTTTAGAAACCTTAGCTGACTAACATCTCCCAAATCGTGTGTGTGCCTCTATGAATAGTGTCTTTTATGAAAGCCTTCTTTTCCTATGAGATATCAAGTATGCGTATGGTTTCTGTAAAGATTCAACAGCTTGGAGGAGGCGTTTAGGGGAAAGACAGCTGGAGAATTGGGCACGACCGTCAATCTGTTCATTCATGTCCTGACAGAAAATTAGGTTAATGTCTACCTACGTTTTTAAAGATAGTCTGAGCTAATGTGGTTATTCAGTCAGTTACGTTAAGGGACACACCGTAGTCAATTTGTCACAGCCCAGTAGAATTCACATCCTTAAAAGCATTTTTCTGTAACCTGGGTCAAAATGACCCATAACTGATTCCCTATGGAAAATTGTTGTATCATTAAATGTACAGTAACTCTACAGTAGAGGACATACTTTGGTGTAGAGCCCTAACGTTTGGGCTGAATAGACCTATGCAGAGTATAACTGCCTTTAGATGTGTCTGTAACCACCTACAGAACACATGCACAGTATTTCCACTCTCCAGTACATGTACAGTAGATATGAAATGCAGAGAATTGATATGAGACTGATAGGTAGAAACGTGATAATTCGGATATTTGCATATATTTACATACTGAACAAAATGCTGGGAAGTATGATTGCAGCCACACATATTTATGAGCCTCCAGCGCCACCTATGGGCCATATATAAGGTAACCTTTCAGGAGTCATGTCAGTTGTTCCGTCCTCAAGCCACCGGGGACGATCTCCCGTGAAAAGAAACTGACATACGGCAGAAAGGAAGTGAGTCATCCAAACCAGGAAGTGCCTCTTCTGTGAACATGTTTAGTCCTCTTCTTTCAACGCTCTTGTTTCTTTTATTCACTAAGCTTTGTAAACTGTGCAGTGGTGGCCAGTATGCACACACACACACACACACACACACACACACACACACACACACACACACACAGATTTATTTTTTCTGTCCTGCCCTGTCCTTCTCCATTTCACCCCTCTATCTGTCCTTCCCCAGGGGAAATCTGTCTCTTCTCTGGCTACATTATCCTTCATTGTCGTAACAGATGAACGAGCTAATCACATCATCCGCATCTCACATTTATAACCCTCAACAAACACACACACACACACACACGCAGAGCATCACTTTTCACGGTGGACGGTGGACTGAGACATTATCCAAGCACGTAACTCTCTCCCTGAAATTCAACAAGGTCAGGTTAAATCATAATAAAAGTCCATGATGACCCAAGTTGGCCAGCTCCGGCAGAGACACCAGGAGACATAGCTGCGGCCTGCCTTCACTCTGTCTATACCTTAGCCAAAGCAAACGGGGAGCCTTGACGGCTACACATCAACATTTCATTAGGAATAAGCTTATGCCAGAGCTGACCATCTCATCTCACTACTTGTTCATTATAATGACCTGAAAAGGGGGAAGTTAAAAACATCTGCATGCACAACGCAGGGATGGAGAAATTCTATTCGTATCTGAACGGGCTTGAACGAGACTTGCTTTAACGTTCCCATCCCACATGGTTACTGTTATGTGTGACACTGAAATGTCTTATCTGTGGTGTAAGGTCAGTGGACTGAACCTGAGACTTTTTATAATAGCTTGGTCTTGATCCTTGAACCTCAGCTTTCAACAAAAACATTTATACCAAAGACAGAACAGTTGCCAAATATTTAACAAATGATGCATTTCTTTAAACACTATATTTCAGGATACATTTAATTGTTTTGCTATAGTTTGCCATGACAACTCTTAGCAGATGTTTGAGGGTAACTGAAGTGTATCCAGATATAACGGTAGCAGAGCGTAGCTGTTAAAACGGGTAAAGAAAAATGCATTACCCCTGTCGAGCATTTACTACTGGCCTGAGATGTGTTTTAAATACAACACATAGCTTCCATTTCACATGGTGTGCTCCTCTGATGAGACATGGTTTACTGCTGG
>OMKK01031263.1:5832-28049 GCA_900302305.1 Polymixia japonica | reverse complement strand
CGAGACTAAGAGCGATGTTCATGATCATCACGGAATCACGGATCTATTGACACGCGAATCCGGGGTAGTTTTAATTCATTCAAAGCTTGCCGAAAGTAGTAAGAGGCGTATAATTAATTGTTTTTTACAGACTTTAGATCGAGCGAACGGTTTATTTTCTGCATATTTTCGATCTGGGACGTGAGGAATACATTTACAGACGAATTTCTCTCGTCTTTCGCCCGCCATTTTCGTATGTTGCAGTCAGCGCTGGTGATGCATTCAGGTACCGTTGGAAACTTCAGAATCTGACGAACAAGGCAAACGGTTTGTAAATACCAAGCATCTCAGCATCGTTTTTGATTTGTATGTATTTTTTCATATTCTGGACTTATCCCGCTGGCAGAATCAAACTCCTGGCGGGCCGGTTCGGACCTCCTGGCGGGCCGGTTCCGGGCCTTATGTTTGACACCCCTGCTTTACAACAAACTGCCACAAGGTGAATCCAAAGAATATGAATTTGAAGGCCACATAATGTGTGCCATGACACTCACTGCCTGGTATTAATTAGATACCACTGTGTAACTGAGATCATAGGGAATGCCCACAAGAAAGACTTCAAAATATCAGTCCTTGGTTGACATAAGAACTGTTTCTGAAACAGGTCTGAGGAATGTCTAGATTGTCCCATGTCTCACGACCCTAAGCTCAACCTTTCTGACGCTTCCATCATTGTAAGCAAATGCCTTGGTCACAAGGGCCGTAGGCCATTTGTTGCATTTGTTGCATCTTTAAGAAGGACCACGTCACCCTCCTTCAGGTTTTGTCGTTCCTCTTGCCATTTGCTTTGGCTCTGAAGTGTTGCCAGGTATTCACGCCTTCATCAGTTCCAGAAGGTGTTGGCAAGATGCCGCACTTGCCTCCATTGTTGTCTGTGGAAGTCAGATTTCTTGAAGTCACCTGGAGCGGGAAGGAGAGTGCAGAGCTTTTTAGTGAGGAGCATGGCTGGCATCAACAAGAAAGGTGACTCTGGGTTCGTTGAGATAGGAGTAAGAGGCCTTGAACTGATGATTCCTCTGACCTCTGACATCAGGGTAGACAGCACATCATGTTTCAAGCAAGAGGGGCTGGTCTGCTGCAGCATGTAATCTAGTATGTGTCTGGAGAAGCCTATCATCTGCTCCCAGGCTCCTCCCATGTGGGATGCATAAGGCAGATTGAAGATCCATGAACAGCCCTCTTCACTAAGGTACTTCCTCACTCTGGGTTCACAGGGATCGGTCGGCAGGATTTCCAGCTCTTTACAGGCCCCTATGAAGTTGGTCCTGCAATCTGAGCAAATCTGCTTCGAAGGTCCTCAAAAAAACATTTATGAGGCATATATATAAGGCATTTATAAGGCATTTATGAAAGTGGATGAATCCATGCAGTCAATCAGCTCGATGCGTATGGCATGAATGCTCATACAGGTGAAGAGAATGGCTCATCTCTTGCTTTGTGCCTGTCCTCACGTACGACTTGCGATGACTGTCTAAGGGCCAAACATGTCCAGCCCAACATATGTGAATGCTGGTGCAGTGCTCAGGCGATCGACGGGTAAGTCCGCCATCTTCTGCTCAGTTGCCTTCCCACAAAGCTTGTTGCATATCACACACTTATTAAGGATGCTGTTGATACACTTCCTAACACCAATGATCCAATAACCTGTACTGCGAACAGTGGTTTCAGTGAACACGCAACCCTGCTGCTTGACGTGATCATGGTAGTGTTCCACAAGCAGTTTTGCAGCATGGCTACAGCCTGGATCAATCACAAGGAACTTCTCTTTGGAGTCCAGAGCAGCATGCTTAAGCTGGCTTCCTATCCTGAGAAGGCCTCTGATGTCCAGGTAAGGGTTCAGATTTTTCAAACCTCTGTTCCCTGGAATGTCTTTTCCATTGGCAATCCAGGCAAGCTCGTCTTTGCAAGCTTCTCTCTGTACACTCTTGATTATGACTGCTTCTGCAACACTTCATCCACTGTGCAAGACTTGTGGCGCCACTGCACCAAGTCTTGCACAGTGGATGAAGTGTTGCAGAAGCATCTGCAGGTTCTGTCGCCTTATAAGACTGGACAATATGTATGAGAGAAGCTGTGGCTCTCACTAGTGACCCCCATAAAGAGAATCACTCGAAGCGGGATCTTAGATAGGAGCTCTCAGTAGATGGAGTGGTGGCGAGAGAATGAACTTCCACATCTATGTCTGGATCGATGAGGTCAAACCTCTCAGTGTCATCTACACGGAAGGTAAACTTGTCCCTCTTTAGATCCCAGCTAAATCTGTGGCTGCGTTGGATAGGAGTAGGATCAAAATCCAGGTCAAGGTCTTTCAGTCCTTTCGCACAATCGTCGGTGGGGAATGCTTCCATTACTTCCTTGCTGTTAGAAGCAAACTTGTGAAGTCTCAGATTTGAGGTGGCGACCATCTCCTGTGTCGATGGCTCCAGCAGCTCTCTCAACACTCTCTCAACAAAGCGCTTGGCATCTGAACCGTACTCCTCTTCACCATGGACAGCTGCGTGTCAGACCATAAATGACCACAGCAGGAGACAGACTGTTCCCGGACATGTGCACCCTCATGCAGTATTCAATAATCTTGCTGGTGTCATTGTCCTTGAACCAAAGAAAATGAAGGAAAATGTCCTCTCTTACAATGAAACTGTGGAACATCTGCTCGATGTCTGTAATCACAGCCATTAGTTCCCATCTGAAACGCAGTAGAACTCCAATTAGATTGTTGTTTAAGTCTGGACCAGAAAGAAGAACATTATTCAGAGAGATGTTTTTGCACACTGGGCTCGAAGACAACTCTGATCTGATCTGGCTTCTGTGGATGGTACACCCCGAAGATAGGTAAGCACCAACACTCTTGGCCATCTTGCAGGGGAGGGGCTACCTCAGCGTGGTCACAATCAAAGATGTTCTTCATGAAGGTGACAAAGTGAGTCTTCATCTCAGGCTTCTTCTCCAGTGTGTGTAGAAGAGAAGTTAGGCGTGTTAATGGTCTCTATTGTCTCTATTGTTGCGGAGCCGCTTGCGTGGTGTTCTGAATGGGAGTGGTTCCACCCAACTGTTGCTGTCATCCATGAACATCTCTCTATCCATGATTTCCAAAAAGAGTCTTCGATAGATACTCCAACTTTGTCACCATTCTCTGATCTTTCAAAGATTGTGCTTCCTATGGCACAGTCGTCGAAGATGAGGGTGTCGCATGCCAGAGAACCTTCAGGCGGAGGCTTGACGCTGAACTTCTCCTTGACACAGAACCGGTTGGGACATGAAGGAAGAAGGGAAGGACGTCCATTGTCAAGTACATAGGTATGGTAAGTACTGACAGCTGCAGGCTTGTGCATTGATCCTAGGCAGACATCTCCTATCACGAAACAATCCAGGTCAAGTCTCTGTGCGTAGGGGGTGTTGTTGGGTTCATTCCGTTGCTCCCACACTTTGTGGAACTGGAGGATGTCATGACCCATGAGAAGAAGAATCTGGGCTTCTGGATCCAGTGGATAAATGCGATGAGCAATGGGCCTTAAGTGAGCATGCCACTGTGCTGCCTCAGGAGTTGGTATTTCAACCCTGTCATCTGGCATATTGTTACATTCGATCAGAGTTGGCAATTTCACCTTTGTCATTCCATCTAAGGACTCCACAATGAAAGCTGTGGCCCTTCTCCCTGTGGTCTCTGTCACACCTGCACAGATGCGTAGGGTGTATACCGAGTTTGCTCCCTTGACATTCAACAGGTCCAAGAACTCAGTTCTGGCAAGCAATTGGTTGCTCTGGTCATCTATCATTACACAGACATTGATTGCCTTCTCTGGGCAGGACCTTGTACTTCTACCACCTCCACAGACTTCAGCACATTTTGAAGTGACTGCAGGTTGAAGTGCTTCAGCTTCTCCCTCCCTGCCTGCCCATGCTCGGTCAACGTTAAAGTGTGAGCATCACACACACATTCCTTACATTTGATAGCTGCCTTGCAGTTCCTTGGCAGATAAGTGGTTACAGCACAGCACCTGAAGCATTATGCTCCTTTAGAGGCTTGCGCCTAAACCCCCTGCAGCACTTGAGAGGATGGGGCTTCTTATGAAGTGGGCATTTCTTGTCAACATCATCCAAATCACTAGTTGAACTCTGACATTATCTTGCAAGACCTCTGTCTTGTGGGTGTAGACTGAGCTTTTCACTTGCGTCTTGGCTGGCTGTTCCAGTTTTGACAAACTTTGGTTTCCTGATGAAAGAGCAAAGCTTGGATCATTGCGTGTTCGTGCCTCTCTGCATACGAAGTCACAGAAGAACGAGAATGGAGGAAAGACAACATGATGGACTTTTATCAACTTTGTACTGGGAACCTTCAGCCATCCACTTGAAGACTATGAGGTAACTTGTCTACAATGGGTGCTACACCACAGGCGGTGTCAAGATAGGTAAGTCCAGGTAAGTAACCTTCATATTTAGCAGACTCCACCTCCTGTAGGAGATCTCCAAGCTCCCGAAGTTTTACGGCATCTTTGTTACTGATCCTTGGAAAATTGTCAATCCTGTCAAATAGAGACTTTTCAACAACCTCTGGGGAGCCATAGCAGTCTTCCATGTGCTCCCAAGCCTTTCTTAGGCCTGTAATAGAATTAGCTATGTCCACAGCTTGAATCCTCCTCACATGATGTGCAGACCCTTCTCCCAACCATTTTGAAAGAAGGTCTAGCTGCTCACTAGCTGATAGGTGCAAACCCTCTATGGCGTTTATGAAAGATGACTTCCATACCCAATAGTTCTCGGGACGGTCGTCAAACTTGGTGAGTCCTGAGCTACCAAGTTCACGGCGTGCTAAATACCTAGCGACATCACGCGTTGATGTCTTTTTTTGAGCCGTGGCTGTGGTGTAGTCTTAATAGGTGAGTGAATGGTAGTGCTGGGGAGAATCACTGGCGTTGACCTCTGAGGCTGCTGCATCGTATCATCATTACCAAGCTTTTAAAAAGGAGCTCTAACATTTTGAGCTGTAGAGCGATGCTGCCTCAACGGTGTTTCAGGTCTGAATTCATGGATGATGGGCTCTAGAGGTGGTTGATATGGCTCAACCCCTACAGGAGTTGTCAACCCTAGCTGGGACTGACACAGGATGTAGTCGCAAATGCTTTCAGAGACTTCTCTTACGTCTGAGTTCTGTCTCACTTTCTGCTGCTGCCTCCAGCACTTTAGTCCCAGTGATGGCTGCAGCTACCTCCTTTGGAGCTGCTAGAGTCACTTTCATACGAGCCTCTGTCACTTTCAATTGAGCCTTTTCAATCATAACTTCAGATTCCCTCTTGAGGAATTCAGCCCTGGCTCCAGCTTGGCATGAGCCTTGGCAGCAGCTACGCTAGCTGATGAGCTTCTATCTGACCGAGGAGAGGAGCTTTCTGTCTGACCGCATGGAGAAATTCTTGCATACTACGATATTTTAACCTTCTAAACTATGAGTCGCATGATCTGAACTGACCACTGAGAAACACTTTATAGTTATCACCATTTTTACAACAAATTGCCACAAGGTGGTGCCAAAGAATATGAATTTGAAGGCCATAGAATGTGTGCCATGACAGGGGTAGTGTTGAATATGTTAATGCTCCATCAGGACTGTTCTGCCAGCAGAGATTGGAATCAACTGAGTAGACTGCGATAATGAAAGACACTACAACTCACAAGGCTCAACTCCCATGCACTGTCAAAAAGCCCAAAAGCACATCAACTTAATCCAGTTAATTAGAGATGTGTTCGAAAGTCTCAATACTGTGGATTATGCGCACATGTCAATACTTCCCATACTGCTAACACAAGTGGGATAGACTCACATAAAGGCAACAAATGCCAAGTAAAACCTGAATGTTCACCATAAAGTCAAACATTTAAACCACAGAAAGAGGCCAGCAAGAACTACAGTACTTAGTATATAAGTAAAACTATAGTTTTTTCCTAAACAAATACACAGTAAGACAAAATAAGTACACAAGCTGAGAAAAGGCGCAAAAGAGAGGCATATACCCTTCAAGCATCAGTTTGTTGCTCCCTTGATGCTAATCCCGCTAGCTTGCACACATATTGTGGAGTCACACTCAACTATTTACTCTGCTCAGGCAGATTATAGTTCAGGTTTTTATCTTTAACTGTAAAATTGGCTATGAATTATGTAGCTAATTACCCTGTAACCAGCCACAAAAAAGATACAGAGTTCGCTTTGCTTAACACTAGAAAGGCCAAAAGCCAACACCCACCAGTGTTTAATCTTAACATTTAAATTTCTCATGTGACTTTTCCTAAATATTGGGGCTTTAAAGACCTGCATTTTTACAATTTAAAAAAAATCACCCTGGAAAGTGATTACAGACAGTTTTAGCAGTCATTCCACAAAACAATTGACCATTTTCTGCCACAGCACTGCGCTACTTGGCGTCGGTACCCAGGTGTAAATGTCTCCTCTCCTCCTCCAGCGCGCAAATCAACACATGAACAGCCGCTGCATTCTTCCTCCATTGATAAGTAATTAACAAACAGTAGTGTGATGGAGTTAATGAAGACTTTAGTGTGTAAATAAATACATACATAAAGTGTGGTTAGGATTGATGTAAATGTCTCTCATCTCTTCTTTCAGACACTATTCAACACGTGAATAGTCACCATGTTTGTATGAGCACGGTCAACAAAAAATTGCACATGTAATGACAGTACTTTGAGAACAATCGCGCAATCAGTGAGGAGGACTTTAGCGGGGGGATTAATAGTTGTATGTTTGGAAATTATACAATAGTAAACTTCTATAGGCTAATTCACCTGAGTTGGATGACTACTGGGAGCCTGATCCAGTTACATATCCAGTCAAATATCCAGAACAAAGTAGTGTTTCCCCAAAACTATTGAGCAGGTGTAAATGTCTCTCCTCTCCTCTGAGGTTTCATAGACTTAGCACATTAGTCTTTTTAGACATTAGATATTTGTGTGGACATTTGTGTGGCTGCAGAGAGGTAGTGGCGCTGCTCGGCATATTTGGTGGTTGGAGGAAAGTTTTTTTGCGGCCTTTCTAGTGTTAAATTTGAGCTGAAAGGCTAAATTAGAAGAGCTGTGTTTGAATGACAGCCAAAAAAGAAATGCATGATAAACAGTGCAGTTTGTGTTTTAGCCTTAGATACATTTCTCTTTCTAATACATCCGTAGAAATCTTTGTGAAGCTAATATTGTACAAACACAGCTCTATAAATGTTATTGCATTGCTAAATCCTATTCAAATTTAAAACCCATATAGACAATATTTCAACTCCACAAGTGCCTAGTTAATATTAGCCACTGAGCTTGAAATAAATCTCCTCTTTATAATTAGTACACAGTGGAGACCATTAAGATACAGACAGAAAGTGAAACAGAAGAAACAAGACACAAAAGAATTGTTGTTCCACATGAATGCCAGGCTGTAATCTGACCATGTCACCTTGTTTTTAACAGGCTAATTAAGACCCTCTTGAATAGTATGAAAGATGGGCTGTGTTACCATATGGTTATATTATATTAGATTAGATAACTCTTAATCCCTAGAAGGGACATTCATTTTTTCTTCACTGCCTGAATTCATTGAATTACAATAGAAAAGAGAAAAATAGATACTGATACAGAAAATAGAACAAGAAGGAAATTATAATTTTGAAAACAACAATTTATAGAATATTAATACGTAAAGAGAATGTCATCCAATTTATCATGAGCTTGAGAACTAACCTTAAGTAACCTTATGGCTGTTGGTATGAATGATTTCTTTCACTTTCAGTCTTACAAACAGGGGCAATGTACCTATTACTAAAGATGCTCTTCTGTTTGATTAAGAAGTAGCGCAGAAGATGTTTGCTATTGTCCAGAATAGCTTGCACCTCAGGATCGATACGACTCAGGAAGATAGATTTGAGGTCATCTAGTTTTCAACCAATAATAGCGCTGGATTTCTTTACACTTTTCCTCTTTTGAGTCTATTCTCATCCTCTTTGGTAAGGTTCACTTACTAACAAATGATTGAAAGGTCAGCACTGGGCAGTGGGCACAACACTATTAGAGAGCATATCAAGCATGCTATTGCAGATGTCACTAGACATATTTCTATGTTCTCTATGAATAAAGCTGTGATTACAGTTTTGTACGTCTGTATGTATTTGTGTTGTGGCCTCTTTGTGCCTGCGCATTCATTGGGGATTTGAGAAAATAACTGTTTGGGGCAATCCTTTAGCTCTGTTCTTTTAGGTTGTTTATTGTGACAGCGGAGACAGCTGACCCACACTGACATGTACGTGTGTGTGTTTTTGACCATGGCTAATGCATTTCCCTCCAACTATCTTACAATGCGGGTCAGGTGCTTTGCATATGCGTGAAAGCAGAAATAGCAGAACAGCCATTGGGTCTGCGCTTATAAAGTGTGTCATCGGCATAATGCCATACATTTCTAGTTAGCAGTGTTCATAATGGGACATCCAGGCACACACATACACACACGTGCGTGCACACATGCACTCATGCACACATGACCAAATCTACGCACACACATACACACACACACACACACTACAGTAGACTGCCAACCTGTCCCGGATGGCATGCCATGTCATTTAATCAGCAGATTACAAATATATATCAGATTAATATAGATGTTTTAGGAGTGTAGATTTTCACCCAAGTCTCACTAGATGACAAGGAAGCTGCTATGTTGTCAATTCTTAAAGGTGTTCTCGGTGTGAATGTGAGTGTGTGTGTGTGTGTGTGTGTGTGTGTGTGTGTGCACGCGCACATTTCTTTGTAATGTGCTGTTTATGCAAGAATATGTGTTGGAGAATATATGTCTGAGATGCCATGCTTGTTTAAAGGCTAACATTGACCTCAGGCTCATATCCACTTGATCGGAAGTGAAGTATTCGACCCAGTTGCTTACAATCTTAGCTGTACAATTGTGCTGCAGCTCTTTCTGTTCCTTGACACACATTTTACAGCTAATATGTAGAAACATACAATATGAGGAATTTGACATTACATTTGGAAGAAAACATGTTACAAATAAAGGTTAAATAAACAGTTGCAAAATGTTATCAGATGCTTAAATCCCTCTTCTCATTAAGTGGCCGCAAGTCACTTACTGTCTTATTTGTTTAATATTTAGTTATTTGGTCTGCCCAAAGTACAAGCTAACAACCATTCCTTGGCACATTTCTTGTGCAGCTATAGTTCTGAGTAGCACCTTTACCTGTAATGGTTGATTGGTAGAATCTGCAAACAATGTGATTTTCAACTTTTTGCAGATCACAATTTTACCCAACTTTCACTGTTATGAGATCGAGGTGATATTACTCTACTTAAATGTACTGCATGCAGAACAAATGTCCCCATAAGTTGGCTGTAGTAGCCCAACAACCCAGACAATGGATTATTATTTAATATTTTCACAATTAAGTTAGATCAATGTAAACTATGTGAATTGAAAACCAAGTGTGTAAACCACTAGTCATTTAAGAGTTCCCAACCCAACGGAAATCATCTGCATGCTAATGATACTCCTACTCTGATGCTGTTTCTCTACCGTATCAGTTTAGAATAGTTAAATAGTCGTTGTAGCCTGTTTCAGAGTGACTGAACTGTCCAGGACCGCTTTTCCTTTTGACTCCATATTTTATGATGGAATGATGGTCTTGATGGTATCCAGGCTGCTTGACAAGATGTGCTCAACAGGATGTGACATATTGTATTATTTCTTCTCAAATCCCCTCCAAATCCCTTTTGGGGGCATCGATGCCACACTATGAGTTGAGAGACAGGAGACATAATCCTTTGTGCTGCTTCTCTGCAAAGACAGGAGCAGGAATTGAAACGTGTCAGTCACAACTGTCTGGTTGTGATCACGTTGTCCTGTTCCGTGGAATAGATGAGCTGCTGAGGTCAGGCGGTGTCAGGACGCAAACAATTCACCTATTTGCTTTATTTGTTTATTGAATCAGTTTGCTCGTGTTGTGTTTGAATTGCTTTCTGCTTTCCCGTAACCCTCCTCTTTTCTGCTAACCTCCTTTACCCTCGTAGTCTGTTAGTCGAGTCCAGCCCAAAATGCATCCCTCTCAAACAATCAATTGCATGTGGTGTCTGTGATCATTTTTGAGTGTGTGTGTGTGTGTGTGTGTGTTTGTCTACTGTTCCTATTAATTGCATGCATGTGTTGTGTTGGTGCTCCCCTTTGTCTATCACAAGCGAGGCTTTTCGCCCAGGGGTGGGTGGTGGGTGGTTTCTATTCTATTCTATATCTCCCTGCATCAGTCTGCATGTTTGTCGCTGGCTTTGTTTGGGCTGTAGACAAGATTTATTCTAGATTTATTCTCTCTGCCCATTTAATTAGTCCAGTTCTCCATGTTATGTGTGAGTAAGCATGAAATATGTTACATCAGCCAGGCCACTGGTGGTGTGTGTCTGTCTGTGCAGGTTCACTCTCATACAATCTGTCGCTGCCACTCTCGTCTCTATGTCTGCCGTCTATTGTCTCCATCTGAGTCTGTCTGTCTGTCTGTCTGTCTGTCTGTCTGTCTGTCTGTCGTTCTGTCTGTTTCTGAGCTGTCTTTCTCTCTGTCTTTTATCTTTCTCAGCAAATGCAACTGTGCTGTACTGGTTTAAAAAGTGGTTTTAGAAAAAGGTGTTACATGGCCTGATCCACACTTAGACTAAGCCCAAGCCTGTCTTCCCACTCCCAAAAGAGCTACCCAGTTCCCTAGTTCCCAGTACCCTATCAGTTTTTAACAACCAACCAGCGTTGGAGAGAGAAGGCAAAATAGCGTGAATAATCGAATCACTTCATCTCCAAAATTTTACTTTAAACTTTTTTCCACATACCTACTTTTTCTGAAACCATAAAAAAATAAGGCATTAATGGCAGAGAAGACAAACACTTACTACAAAATAAAGTGCTTACGGGGTGCATTTTTAAAACCAGCCACTGACTCTTTTTAATATCTAAAGAGAGACCACAGATGCTGCCCCAGAGAAGGAGTCAGAGTCGGGCAGCTCAGACACAGAAAACGCTCATTAGTTTTCAACAAGTGTGACCCAGGGGTAACAGCCTGAGCAATAACAACCCACCATCCACAGTCTGGGTCACAATAACTCTAAGATTTACTGTGGCCCATCCATGACAATTGACTTCTAAGTGTTATGCTAGAGCCGGGTGCAGACGCTTCAATTATTACCTCACGCTTGAGGTGATCCTAAGAGACTGTCAAACATGTGTTTCTCTCCTCCTCTAGTGGCTTTTCCACTCTCTCCATCAAGTGTTTATTTGTTTGCGGGTGAAAGGAGGTGAAAAGAGGGGCTCTGTGTCAAGTGACACAGTGGTGTGGTGAGGTCCTTGGGGAGTGTTAAGGTTTTTTCATGTCCTGGCGGGTCTGTGGCAGGGCTGGCTGACTCGACCGCAGCGCGCTGCCAGCGGCTTCCTTTGGCCGCCGCGCGATTCTCGCTCCTTCTCCGCGCTTTGTCGTCACTTCTTCGGTGTTCTCTTTGTTTCTCTGTCGTCTTCTTCTCTGTCTTATTATGTGTATACTTTTCCCACTGTTCTCCTCGCTCCGTCTGTCCATCTCCCTTTCTACCCCTCTCCCCCGTCTATATGTCAATCACGCTGGATGTATCTCATTGCCAGCTGCTCCATGTCTAACCCCTCTTACCCTGTGTGATTAATCTCTCGCCCAGACAAAAGGCTCCTCTCCTGGGCTTGGAGCCAGCCAGGTTAGCCCCTCTCTTTCCCTGGATCCCTTGGAGGTCTCAGATTCAAAATGGACAGAAGCCTTTTTAAAGCCTCCAAGTTGCCATGACAACTGCCACTATAGGATGGGGGAATGTCCTTTTGTGTGATGCTAGGGTTACAGACCAATGAGTTGAGCAGCAGACCGAGTGTGTCCAAGAGTTTTAAACATACCTGAAAGATCGCTTCTGCGTGTGCATCCTCTTAACATAGTTGGATTTCAGAATCTGCATACATGCCTGTGTGTGTGTGCGCACGTGTGTGTGCGTGTGCGTGTGCGTGCATAACGTGATTATGACAATTCCTCACAAGATTAACGGAAAGTTGCTTTCCTGCCTTGATGCTCTCGACTCGTGGGGATTGTTAGGACTGCAGTGGAAGAGTTCAGAAAGTTCAACTCCACAGTTTGGCTGGAGAATAAAAGCTAGAGGGGTTTATCTTTTGGGCAGAGCAAGAGGAAAACACACACAGAGGGAAGTAAGATGGTAAAACAGGTCAGGTACAACACTGTTTGAAGACAGACAGTTGATACAGAGGTACAGCGAATGAATGAGCAATGTACAGATGGAGGAAGAAAGAGAATCAGAGGGACTGAGTGAAGAGAGAGAGAGAGACAGAAAGAGAGAGAGAGAGAGATCAGTATTGTGGGCCGAAGCTGAATGCTGTCTTTATGACCAATAGTTAAAAGGACTTAGAGGCAGGGGCGAGTCCCCGTAACCATAGCAACCTCACCGGAGCCCAGAGACAGAGGGATAATAGAGTGAGAGAGGAGTTCCTTTTCTTTCTCTCTCTACCCCTCCCTCCCTGTCTCACTTGTTCTCACTTCCACTCCTCTCTTGGCTAGCATGTTGGAGCCTCGCATCTTACTGGAGTTTCCCCTGCTCCGGTTGGCCTGTTTTCTGCCTTGTGCGCTCTGAAGTTTGAATCCCATCTCGTCTAGCTGCACAGGCTGCTAGCGGGAAAACAGAACTGCTCGGTCGTGTCTTTCTAAGGAACTTTTAACAGACTCTGAGAAACTATTTGAGGACTTGTTTTTTTTCGGTATCCAGAAGGGTGCTTTTGTGTTGATACCCAGTGGGAGTGCGGCGCAGAGAGAGATGTGCTCTAAAGGCAGTGTTTCAGCCCGGGACTCCTTTGTCTATATTTCAGAGGCTGTGCTGTCAAACCATGGTGCTGCCCCCGAGACCAATCGCCCTGAGAATATGCAATGCTTAACGGTGAGTATGCCTACTGTCAAACTGCCTTACTTTCTGCGAGTTTGTGTACGTGTGTTTGTGTATGTGTGTGTATATGTTTGTGTGCGCGCACATGTGTGTGGATATGTTTTCCTGCCCTGAACTTTTAGAATTCTTTTCAGGAGTTGTTTTTCATTCATTTGCATAAACTGTATATATATATATATATATATATATTTGTATATTTAATATTTTTGTTATGTGTTCGTGGGTTGTCGTATATTTGTGTCCCTGAATCCTTGAGTGTTCCCAGTTTATGTGGGTCTGCGTGTGTACACAGATTGCATTTATTCTCCATTTACCTGTATTCATTATTAATGCATTGGCCTATACTTAATACACATCAGATAGTCAACCCATGACATCACACCATGTCCAACTGAGTCACGACGCATGTCAACATGCCTTCAATAGGACATTTATGCATTCCATGTTACACATTCTTAGCAACCATAGCAACTAAATCAATCATGCATTTGAGCTCCGTGCAGTGAATGGAACAGAATTTCTTGAAAGGGATGTTTGTAAAAATGCTCACTTGCATGTGAGTCACATTGGAGCAGAATGACGGTTTGTCATGAGAGAGGGAGAACTGGATTATGCCTGCCATTGCTAAGTCATTATTATGTTTGTTGAGAGCACAAATCCTTCCTTCTGCTCACCTCTCCTGTCCTTCATCCCATGTTGTGTAGATTTCTATTTTTATCTTGAAGTTTGACAAGCTGTTCCACTTTCTCATTTACCACATTGTGGTAGACTGTATACTCACTGCACAGTTAAAAGATGCATGAGGAAGACCACTTAAACCCTTCTCAGAGACACAGGAGAACAGTTTAAAGTGGTTTTGAAGACTGATTCCAATTTCACAGATTTTACAGCAGTGGCAGAATCTCATGTTGTAAATTTTGTCTGTTGACCACTAGATGAGTATTGCCACTGAGGTTTTTGTTGACTATTAATACAAAATGCTTAGGTTTTTGACAATTATTCTAATAAATATCACCCTGACAATTCAATTTTTAAAAGAGTTCCCATAATCTCAGTTCAGTAAATTGCAATGGCTTTTTTCTTTTTGTCTTTAAGGGTTGTAGCATGGTGGTTGGTCAAAACAGAAAACCCATGCAGTATTTCTATAACTTTACAAAATATCTTATGATCATGAAATTGGAAATTCTGACTTCTGGAGTGGTAATCTGAATGGCCCACGATGGCTACCTCCTTGAGCATATACAAAACAGATGTGACAAAGACTTCTTTCAGAAGTTGAATTTTTTTATAAAAATCATCTTAGAATGTCTGAGACTGTAAACTCCATGAGTAAATTCCCTATTGAACAAGCATGTGGTCCGAGTGTGCCTTGCCCCTTGCCCCCCGTGTAGACCAAATTTCCAAATAAGAGTGATATGTGGACCGAACAAGCAAATATTAGTATACAAAGCTAATCCTGATGGTGTGAGAGACAGCGATTTATTGCAATTCGCATCTCTGCCTGTTATTTGAAATTTGGTCTGTGCACACTAGAGGCAATGCTACCACGCCACACACCACACACCACGCTACACACACACGCCACCACTCAGTACAGCGCTTGCACAGTTTGGTATTTAAACATGCCGTTTTCAGTCTCTTAGAACAAAATCTAACTTTTGAGTGTTGTCTGTTTTGTATATACTCAAGGAGGTTCTTGCCCCACGGTAAGTGATCAGGAGTTCCTACAAGATTTTTTTTGTGATTTGCATGTCAATGCAAATTAACAATAGTGACATGTTGAGACAATTGGAGCTGCAGGAGCTGACTACCTATAGGTTAGTATGTCGATGGTGTATATCTATATTGTCTTTGATTGGCTCTCTGCCAATCATCTTCACCTTGGCTCTCTGCCAATCATATTGAGAATACAAGCTATCAAATAGCTTTGACTGGACAGGATTAGACAAAGGAACTCACCTGCCTTTTGCCTTGCCTGCATTAATTTAGTACACAGACCTGCATGCACAGCAGTCTCATACACATAAACATCAACACGTACAGACACACAAAAAGAAAATTACATAGGAACAAACTCACAAGTTATAGCGACAGTTCCAGTTGCCTGTCTCACGCACTAGCGCTGGTACATTTGACCTTAGCTTATCCTTGTTTTACTATTTATCTGTCTGCTATGCTTACCAGCACTTCTTATCACAAGCAACAGGTTTCATTTCCAGAGAATAACATGACATGTTGTGCAGAGTTTGTGCTGGGATTGCAATCCTCATTGCCAAGAGTTGTTTGAAGTTAAAGGGTGAAGGGAGGTAAGAAGTAATGATTGAACATTGGTGAATGTTCACGATCACAAACACACATCTCTTGTAACACGGATGAAAGAGATTTACATTCCCTTCCCCTCTCCCTCTCTCTCTCTCTCTCTATCCCTCCCTATGTCTCTCTTGTTGTCTCTCTCTCCCTTTATCTCAGGGTGAATCACGGTGCCAGCTGATTGTGTGGTTTGTGTGGGGTATTCTCAAGGGAGAGAGTTTAGGGAGAGGGGAAGCACATTCACGGACAAAATGAGCGGCGGAAAGGAAAGGAGAACCTTTTATTTTTTATTTTTTTTCACTGCTGGTTTTCCGTTGCTTCCCCCTCGTTACCTTCCAGACCGCCGCGTCCTTCCTCCTTGGCTGTCGTGTCGTCCTCGTCCTTTGTTCCTGTCTTTCTGTCCCCCCATTTCTGTGTAAGCGTCGCCTCCGTCACGCGCAGAACGCTCTCGGGTAGCATCCACTTCCCACTCATTACCTGCTCAATTCACAACGTCTATTAATGGCCTCTTAGATGAATATGTGAATACAGTTTCAGGGCTTTTTGGGTACTTCAAATGTTATTGAAGACAGTACTTGATATCCACAAGGGCGTAGCTAAGCAACTGAAAAACAAGGCTCTATTGCATACATTAAACCCGTCCACTCTCCGCACTTCCCAAACAGTTATTGTATTTATATAGTCATACTTATTTAGTAGAAATGACAGTTGAGTAGAACGCCACACCAACTAGGCCTAATTGGATTTCTTCCTTTCGTTTACTATGAGATCAACATCCTTTTAGACCACCTAGGTTGTTAGAGTTCATATATTTCTTAAAAATCTAATGACTTAAAATGTATGCCTTAAAAGACACACATATGGAGCTCAAACCATCTTTCTTGATCAAAGATCTACTGCCCGTGCCGGGATTGAAAATCATAACTTGCTGTATGGGCTCAATGTGTGTTCACAGTCCTTGTCTAATGGAATGAAGGTAAAAGTAAAATCCTAATATGTTGTTTGTTGAGCGGTTAGTATAAAGCTTTGTTCAGAGCACTAATCAAAAGTGCTTTACACGCACTTAAATAACCACAATGAAAAACATTGAAGAAGACAACAAGAAGAAAACTAATCTAATAGTAATGTGCAAATGAACAGATTTATTGGAAATGTACAAGAATAAAAAAATACAGACCATCCATTGACTTGTTTAAAGTCATTTTTCATTTTCTTTTTAATTAAAGTCATTTTTCTTCTATGAATTTGGTTTGAAAGAGGTCCGAGCCCTAACCCTGTCCAAAGCCTTGCAAGGCAATCACATGGCTGTGACATAATGCAATGCTATTGTCACTGTTGAGCTGTCGTGGCACCTGCAATGCCCAAACTAGCATCACAACTGTATGAAAGCAAGCATTAAAAGTGTCTTTTTAAAGTCTTTTAAAGACACACAATCAATTACTTTTGAAGTGCAGCCCTGTTGCGGCTAAGCAAGGAATTACAATATTGTTGTTTTGGTTTGCACGTTTGAGTAGCTTTTAAAAGATTTCTGTTAGGCAAAATGCTTCCAAACAGTCACATCACACTGTTTACAAAACAAACAGAAGTGGGGCGACGGGACCGTTCAATCAAATTGTGAATTGTGCCTTTAAAAGAGGACCGTTTTCATGCCTTATCTTGTCGGGCTGGTCATTTCAGAGCCTGAATAAGAAAGCTCATTCAGCCACAGTCTTCAGGCTAGTCCTTGATAACCAAAAGAGTGCTTCCAAAGGATCTCATGCTGTACTTAAGCTAATACAAGTTTAAAAGCAGAGATATAACTAGGCACAAGGCGGTAGTCTAAAAAGTGCCTTGGTGATTAGTAGAATTTTAAAATCTTTCCTAAATTACACCGGTAGCCAATGAAGTGAAGCTGACATGGGAGGTAATATGCTGTCTCTTGTTAGTCCTTGTCAAGAGTTTGGCTCCAGTGTTATGGACTACCTTTAATCTAAAGATACCCTGCTGTCTAACCTGTGTTAGCCATGCAGGGAGTTACAATAGTCATGACATAAAGAAATAAAGGTATGGATCACCATTTCTCTGTGAATAAAATACAAAAATGCTGTAATTTTGGAAAGTATCTTGAGTTCCAACAAGCATAACTGCACAAATATCAATTTGTCCAGGCCTGAAATTGAGTTGAAAACCTCTTAGAGATTCATGCAGTTTGACAATACATTGTAAGAGTTTTTGAATTCGAACACTAACAGTACTAGGCCAGGTAATAATTACTTCAGACAATCAATCAATATCCATCTTTGGATATCTAAAAGACATGTCATGTAAGATTACCAACTGCTTCAAATCAGCATAAGAGTGGTGACTGATAATTTTGCAAATTATATGACCCAAGGGTTGCATACATTTGGAATAAATAATTTGAATAAACCCCTGGGGGACACCACAGGTAACTTTTTCCAATTATGACCTGGACTCACAAACAACAAAACAGAATAATAATAAATACAATAATCAACACTGTAAAGCTTGCACTAAGACCTAGTAGAACTAAAATATTTTCTCGCATCAGCTTCAGCTGTAAAGTCATTCATTGCTTTAGGAAGTCTGAGTGCTATGAAGAGGCTCTAAAACCAGAATAAAACTCCTCTATTAGCATTACTGATTATAAAAGTATCCAACTGGTTTGCTACAAAGAAGAGCATGTCTATTTGACTCTGCCAGATCATAACACTAATTACTTGAAGCAGAGGTTTAAGACTTTACTCTACCTGTAGTATGACCTCTTCTCCTCCAATGCCTTGTTGGCATCCTCCGATTATGTCTACAGACAAAGAAAATATTTTGTAATTTATTCATTTCATTGGCAGGGAGCAGAAAGCTCATGAATATTAACACTGATTGTTCTCCAGAAACATTTCTCCTGTGCCACTGTGCTTGTCAACTAGCATTAGGTCCTGAATTCTCTTTGGGAAAATGGGTCTGACACTTCTATCCTTGTTGTGAAAGATGCTAAGGGATGGTGAGGAGGGATGAGTAGAGGACAGTTTGGTTTTACTTATTGGGTCATCTTACTGCAAGAATGCACTTTCGTTTTATATCCAGGACTTTAGCTATTTGATAGCACTTTATAGAGATTCTAAAACTAATCCTGATCCTCATCCATTGACTTGTTTAAAGTAATTTTTCTTATCTGTATTTGGTTTGAAAGGAAATCATATGGCTGTGACATAATGTTATGCTATTGTCACTGTTGAGCTGTCGCGGCAACACTTCCGACCATTTTTGACCTGGACCTCATTTCCTTATATTTTCCTATCATACCAAAACAAAAACTTACGATTTGAGTTGGTTCAGATCGCTAGTCTCTAATACCGTCCTTCAAGGCAGAGACCCCTGTATCCCAAAATCACCCAAAACATGTCCTTGATGCTATGTTAGACATTTTCCTGGTACATGCAAACCAGCAGCCAGCAAAGAGAAACAAGGAAGTGATGAAGCAATGATCAAACTAGCATCAAAACTGTATGAAAACAGACCTGTCTTTAAATATTGTTTTAATAACATCTATTTACACACATGTATCAGGATGAGTGTCACCACTCATGGACCACTCAGGACATGTTTTGGGTGATTTTGGATTAAATTTTTGTGGAGTCCTATTGATCTGAAGGATGGTATTGGAGACTTGCGGTCCCAGCCAACTGAGTCTGTAAGTACTGCTATAACAAAGCCATTGATGAACTTTTGGTGAGAACCAATCGGTATGATAAGAGAAGATAGGGAAATGAGGTCCAGGTTGAAAATGGACGGAATTATCCTTGAAAGAATTTTGCTTGTATCCTACTTCGAGTAGTGGGTTACTTGCCACCTGTCTTGCAACTATGTAACAATGGAGTAATCGTTTGGTTAGAAATGGATCATAAATTGCCTCAAAGGACATTTCGCTTTTGCCATATGATACGTCCCTAGGTCAAACCTTTATACAAACCCTAGACTAGCTGTGGTTGCAACCTTAGACTTTACCCACCATCAAGCTTTGCTCTAACTTCGGGGCAGCATGGCTCGGGAGGTAGAGCGGGTCGTCTATCGGCTTCCTGGTTCGATCCCCGGCTCCTCCAGAGAGCGTGTCGAAGTGTCCTTGAGCAAGACACTGAACCCCTAACTGCTCCTGATGAGCAGGTTGGCACCTTGCATGGCAGCCTCTGCCATCAGTGTATGAATGTGTGTGTGAATGGGTGAATGTGAGGCATGTATTGTAAAGCGCTTTGAGTGTTCAGTAGACTAGAAAAGTGCCATATAAATGCAGTCCATTTACCATTTAACTTGATATTTGTACTAGCCAAAGACCTAGGCTGAGCCCCCTTCAATACAACATTGTTTTTCTATTCTAGAGCATTAAGTCCACTAAGACCCTTAGTTAACCTGCAGTACAACCTTAGCTGTGGTGCTGCATTTGGCCTTAGCCCTAATCCTGTGTGTTTACTGGCTTGGAAGATGCCTGCTTCTTTGATAGCCGTGTTTATTCAGGTCAAATAGAGAGAAAGAGAGAGAAGAAAGAAAGAAAGAGAGAGAGAAAGGGAGATTCCCTCTTTCAGAGCAGAGTGATCCCACACTCCTAGAGACCCGATTGGACTTGGTCTGGCTCCTAGACGAGCTTTTCAAACCCTCCTTTTCTCTCCTCTCTCCAAGACATGCCTTCCCCTCTCCCTTTCTCCTCTCCATCTAATCCGTCCTTCTGCCCGTTAAGAGGTGAGCAGAGCAGTGAGAAGGAGGAAGAAAGAGCTCTCATGTGTTTTTGTGTGCTTGACGGCTAACCTTCCCCCTTTTGAAAAGGCCAACAGAGGAAAGCTGACATTACTAGAAGAGCTGTTAAGCCAACTGCCTTTTCTGCCGCACTGTTAGCACTGTTAGCACTGTTAGCAAATAGAGCAATGTAGCTCTAAACCCCTTTGTTTTTCTCTGTCACTATCTGTCTGGATCCCACAAGCTAGACATACTGTACATGTGACACATCAGTAAGTAAAACAACATGCTGGACATTAATAGGGTCGGTAGGGGTTAGATTAGCCAGTGTTAGAGTCTAAATGTAATAGGATTTTTTCCCGCACTGCTGCTGAGGTGTTTGTTGTTATTTTGTATAGATTACCACCTCTCCCAGCCATCGAGATGTTGAAAACAAAATAAAAGTGTTGTTTGGATAACTGGAAGTGAAGGGGAGGTTGTCAGAGTTCACAGACCTGAGAGTTTCCGTCCCTGGTAGTGTGTGTGTGTGTGTGTGTGTGTGTGTGTGTGTGTGTGTGTGCGCGTGCGTGTGTGTGCAGGGGGGGCGTGAGTTGAAAGGAAAATCAGAGGAAATATGGACGTTGGAAACATAACAAACAAATGTCTGGACAGAGATTGGGGAGTATGGGAGCCAGATTGGGCAGAAACTGATGAGGTGTGAAGTCTGATCGAGGTATGTGCGTGTATGTATCTGTGTGTGTCTGCAGTACCTGTGTATGTCAGTATGTCTAGTACAGTATTGCTACCACACTGTTTTTTACCTTTTAAGACTTGCTACAGCTCAAAACTCATGATGAAGCAGAAACATTTCTATATGCACTATAAATAAACCCCAGCATTTGAGGCCAATTTCCCTTGCACTTAAAGGTGTTATATGACTCGCCTATGAAAATTCAGCTTTTCTCCCACTTATCCATACATTCTGCATTCCCACTACCTCCTTGCGCATACTTTTGTCACCTGACTTGCATACATTTTCAAGAGTGTTAACTCTCTCACTCTTACTGAGATATAACTTAGCCTCGTAGTGTATGGACTCAGGAAGCAAGCTGACCTTATCGAGGGCAGCCACACAACACCGGCCTGGCCACGGGCTGGCGAGGGAATGCGTGCGAGCGTGCGTGCGTGTGTGTGTGTGAGAGTTTGTGAGTGTGTGGAGGGGGGCGGTGGAGGGGGCACTTCCTCCTATTCTTCTGCAGCGGAGCAGTTCCCATGAGCGCCCCTGCCAGGAGCAGCAGTGTGGCCCGAGCAGGCCGACCCAGCGCCAGTCTCGCCTACACGACGCCGGCAGACTCTCACGCGGGCCACAGACTCTCACGCGGCTGATCTCAGAGCTTCTGCCACCAACGCTGTTCTGTCCACAACAAAGACTCGTGTCTCGCGGGATAACAAAAAGCAAAGGATAAAGACAAGAAAAAGGAAAGATCACCCCGAAGAGAACTGGCTCAAGAAATATCACAAATACTTCAAACTGGGGATGCGTTGCAGGACATGGGATCATATATATTTGAACACAGGAGCGCTCATTAAAGACTGAAATAATTTTCCAAGGATCTTTAAGTTGACAAGGGTGCAGTTGGAGGTCCGTCGGTCGTTGGTAGTCAAGTTCGCAAATGTTTATAATCATCAACGAACTTTTACCCGGAAAACTAAACCTAGTTGAAAGTTGAAGCTGACGCATGAGAAAGGCAAGCGTGTTTGTGTGTTGAAACACACAGGGACCATTATTTCATTACACGGGACAGACTGTTTCATTTCTTTTCAAGCGGTCGAGGTGAGATCCGACATCATCACCTAGAACTCCCTCAAGTGGACTATCGCTTTAGAGTCGCACGTTTTGAACCCGCATTTTTTTTTTTTGCAACAAAAACGTTTTGGACCGCCGTAGTCATTTACTACATTGAGATGATCCACAACACCCTGAAGTCCACACAACCCTTGGAGCGGAGCCCCAGGAACACACACTCTGCGGTGTCAAGGAAACTGTGGAGATACTCGGGCTGCAGGGGGGCCAGCCCGGCTGAAGGTCAGCGCAGGAGTGTGTGTGTTCTGGCCGCAGAATTGAACGGAGGAGGAGGAGGAGGAGGAGGAGGAGGAGGAGGAGGAGGAGGGGGGGTAAGGCA
>OMKK01031259.1:0-22503 GCA_900302305.1 Polymixia japonica | reverse complement strand
GAAACGGCTTCATGTAAAAAAGACGAGACTAAGAGCGATGTTCATGATCATCACGGAATCGCGGGTTTGTTGACACGCGAAACCGGGGAAGTTTTAATTCATTCAAAGCTTGCCGAAAGTAGTAAGAGGCGTAGAATTAATTGTTTTTTTACAGACTTTAGATCGAATGAACGGTTTATTTTCTGCATATTCTCGATCTGGGACGTGAGGAATACATTTACAGACGAATTTCTCTCGTCTTTCGCCCGCCATTTTGGTATATTGCAGTCAGCGCTGGTGATGCATTCAGGTACCGTTGGAAACTTCAGAATCTGACGAACAAGCCCGTTTTTTCCGCTTCTGGATTGGGCAAACGGTTTGTAAATGCCAAGCATCTTAGCATCTGGAATCGATAAGAGAATCGATAAGGAATCGGATCGATAAGAGGGAATCGATAAGGCATCGACATCGATAATTTCTTATCGATTAACATCCCTACAAATAAGTGATTTTTGTACCAAACGTTCAAAATTTCAAGCTCCTCCGAACATGTTACTTACAAAAGGTGATGTATCACTATCCAAGTTGGCTAGCCTAACAAAAGTGTCAGTGGCATGGACTGGCTTATCACTGGTCATGCTGTTGCTAATGCGTGATGATTGCTAACCACACCAGCATTTTCCATTTGGAGTAAAATTGGCTGGAGGATGGCGTTAATGGAAAGCTTTAAGCATAGGGTTTTTGTTCTGGTCAGCAGTTGTGCGCATGTACATAAAATACACAGGCACACTGCAGTGAGATGTTTGATCTCAGTGAATAGAGCAGTGCAATTTAGGCAACAGCCAGAAGACCCCTTCACAGCTGGAGCTTTCATCGATTTCTAAGGAAAAGGTGCATTGAATCCGTTGTGCTCTTGAGATCATTTCACTTGTTGGTTTCCGTGGCAACAGGCAACCTGGATGTGAACCCTTGGTGGCCAACAGTATTGAGGGAATTCTTTGTTGCTGAGCATGTTGGACGGCTTAGTCTCCAAACCCCCTCTGGTTCTGTGTTTCTATATCTCTTCTTAGCGCAAGGCTTGGTCTTCTGTCTCGTTAACGGTATCTCCAGTGTGCCTACACTGCAGTTTCAGCGCTCAGATGGTTTTTACCATAGGTTTATATGATTACTATTCCTGCTAAAAAAAGTAGATATTTCAGGCTTTGCTCAGCTAGATTGTTGAAAACAGTGATTTCTTGGATCTTCACATAATCAGGTTCGCTAGTGTACTAGCATCAGGTGTTGCGTAATGGCTCATACACCCCTGCTTGGCAAAGAGAGAGAGACAGACATCACCGTGCCACACTCCAATCCTCTTGTGTATATTATTGATAACCACCTGGAGAAAATGAGCTAATTTTAGACTCAGTGTGTGTCCCTGTCTGATAAATAATGTACCTTGATATTTGACTATGGAAACAGTGGTTATCATGCCACAGCTACTCTTAATTACCTGTGGTGTGTGTTTGAGCAAGGAGCTGCTATGCTAAGGTTTCTCTGGGGCTTGAGCTGTGTGTGTGAGTGTGAGTGTGAGTGTGTGTGTGTGTGTGTGTGTGTGTGTGTGTGTTTATGTGTGTGTGCATCTTTGTGTAACAGTGGGGGGTAAAATTGATTTGAGAGGCAGAACTGCTTAATCTTCCTTTAAAATTGGTATTGGACAGAAAGCTTATCTCACCAGCCAGAGAGGAGGACGCGGGGGAGGGAGAAAAGAGGAGAGCAGGAAAGAACCGAAAGAGGGATTGGAGTCTTGTGCGTCAGTGGTTTGCCTTGTGCACGGACCTCTTTGTTTAGACCTTACTTGTTTCCGTTGGATGAAGCAAGAGGGCCTCACATCCACTCTGCTCTGTGGAGGAGGGAACAGTAATCAGTTTTCTTGGACAGAAGCCAGCCCAAGTAGTCCTCCTCTGCTCCGTGCTTCCTCTGTCTCTTAACTCTCAGACATCTGTCCTCATTCTCCCATCGTTTCGGGGGGGAAAGGAAGAGCACAGCAAAGCGGAATCACTTCAAACAAGGTGATAATGGCGTAACAAGATGTTGCTTTAGTGCTGAGACCACCTAAGTTTCCTGGCAAAAAACAAAACAAAACTGCAGCGCAGAACGACTAAAGTGGTGGATGTGCATGTAGTTTTCTCCACTTCGTAGTGGTACAGTGTTACTGTGATTACCCCTGAGACAGATTTACACTGACTAACCCTCACAGTGTGAAATACACCCAAAGGTCAGTTTACTGTGCCTCTTCCACACCGAACTGCACAGTGGACAAATTCAGCACCCCGTTGTTTTGAGCTCAGTCATTAATGTTAAGTTATGTTTTTGTGACAGTTATCTATAGTTAAATATCATTCTAATGCTGGTAAATTATATCAGTTTATTGGTCTCGTAATGGAAAATTCCTTTATCACTGAACACCACAGGAAATGCAATACACTGAACAAAGAATATATAAAAGATAAACTAAGTAAACGACAACACTACTGCTACTGACTTACATTAAGACTCATGTAAAACTTCATTATTTACATTTGTGTATGAAACAACTGTTCAAACCGTTCTGACACAGGTTTAATGAGACGTTTGGCCTTCTGTCATGGACAAGAGCTGTAATCTACTAAAAAAAAAACAAGCTGTTTAGGTTGAGTTAGCATAAGGTCAGTCATGTCTGTCCCTATTCCACTTGATGCTGGTGCAAGTATGGTCTGTAACCATCAGACTTAAAAGCATAAAAAATAAATAACATTTGGTTTTCTTCTATTGCTTCCTGACTCTGTTTATTTTTATCCAACTATCCACCAAGGTAGTCCTGGCCTATAGAAATATGCCCAGTGAGTTAATTTAAATCTCAGCACCTCTCTCTCTCTCTCTCTCTCTCTCTCTCTCTCTCTCTCTCTCGCTGTCTCTTTCTCAATACATCCCACATACATTTCCTGCCAGCAACGCTGGTCTTTGAGGCCCACTGTACTGTAACTGTCTAACAGAATGTCTCTCTATTGGTTTCTGTCTCTTTTAACCTCAACATCAAGCGACACTAATTGTTTTTTAAAATCTTTTTTATTCAATTCATCTCACATTGTCAGGTTGCTCTGTTGTTGGAATGGAAGAGACAGCTTCTACCTGTCCTGCGTTTGAAGGTCTTTGTTCTGTGCTCCCATGAAGCTAGTAGCAATGTAAGATCTTTGCAGCACTGAGTGATATTAGACCAATATGGAGCTCTGGCCTTTTCCTGAACTTCTCCACAACCACAAATTCCAAATGACAGATGATACACCAAGCCTGTCATCACCCCTTGCGTCAAGGTTTCAAACTCCTCCTTCATGTGTAGAGGCATGCCCAGATAATCATGCCCAGATATCTCTCGTGAGAGCCTAATCGTTAACGTAGCAGTGGAGAGGGCCAAGGTTGAAAGTAATGGAAAGTTTTGGCATATATCAATAGAGAGATTGTCGCATAATTTAGCTTGCGGTTGAAGTGCATAGACTGGTTCCTGAGATGTTGCTGACCAAGGTGTTTAGGCATGAAGAAGCAGAACGCATTTCACTTTCAGCCAAATTGAATTGCTCTGCGGGCCAAACATTATATTCTCAATTTGTAATGCATATTTAAGCGCCTTAGTGAATGCGTATTGTCCAGAAATGTTTTAACTGGTTAGAAAAGTAGTTATTACATAACATGCAGTGGGCTATTGAATCCATAAGACTCTACAACCCACTATATCAGAAAGTGGAACCGAACACTGATATTATTGACTGATGTCCTAAAGTTACATATTTAAAGGACTTAGGTAATTAATGAAGCTCACAGTCACGGGTTGCCACCAGATGAGGAGAGGAAGGCTTACATTATTCATGGCGACAGAAGCTGAGGTGTTCTGTCCTGTTGGGAGCTAACGAGCTGTGGGGCTATTGCACCTTTGCACCGTATGCAAATGATGATGATTTTCCTTACTTAGTCATCACATGTCCCTGCACTCAAGTCAGCTAGCGGCACAAAACCTCAGATTTAAGATATTTCATGTTTACAGCTTGGTTTAAACAAATCAACCTCTTTTTAGTTTGTTCACAAACCTACACCCACAGGATTGTTCAGTTGGACTCATTCATTCATTTGGATTCATTTGGAAATTTATTTAGCAAATTTGCTTCAAAACTTTTTATCAGACAATCTATATACATATACTATATCTGCCTGTATTATATTTCCAAATGGTGCACGCATTGATTTCAGGTGGCACCTGTGATTCAAATACTGCATGTATGCTTGTCTTGGTGGGTGCTTGAATAAGTTTGATTATGCGTGATGTTACATAGGCAACCCAGATACGTTTTAGATTACACATTAGCATGTCACTGGCTTTTGTTTGTGGTTGTCGGTGTTGCATAGTGTATGCGTATGTGGTGTGGCAGACTTTGAGCCTGCTGCCACGTTATACAGGCTGCTTTGACGCAGGTAGAGGATTGAGGATTTGTATGCGTGCGTGTGTCTGTGTTTGTGTATCCTTGCAGGTGTGCACGCACATGTGCATACGTGTATGTGTGCGTATGCTCGTGTGTGCACAGGCCTGTGTTATGTCAGGCCAGGGCGGAGGTATTGGCAGCGCCTGCCAGCAGTGGGAAAGCAGGCGTTGGTGGGTTCCCCGTTGTAGGCAGAGTCACGGGAAATAAGCTGCCACGATTAGGCAGAGCTCCGGTCTAGTCCCTTTGTTTGTGGTGGAGCTTAAGTTCTTAGGAAAAGAATGCACAGAGGTGAGGCCTCAGACCTGCATTCCTCAGTCTTCCAGCACCCTCTGGTTTTCCCTTTGTGTTCCTCTCATGCCTCTTAGAGGGCGAGAGACAGGCTAAGAGGCGTCTAATCCGCGTCAGAAAACAAAAAACGGGGGGAAAAAAACAAAACGTTTTTTTTTTTAGTTCTTGGTAAGCTGGGACGCGGCTTTAGAACCGGTTGCGTCACTGCCCTGTCGTTTGGCGCATTCTTTCTGGAACTGCCTGGAAAACAAATGTGTGTTTGATGGGGAGAGAGTGCTCATGCACACATGCACGGTCTCCCTCATGATCTCTGTCTCTTTTAAAGGAACACACCATCATTTTGGGGAATACGCTTATTTGCTGCCTTACCCAGAGTCAGACGAGGAGATTGATATCAATTTCATCTCTGTGCGTCCAGTACAAAGATAGCTCTGCGTACATGCTAACCTATCTTAGCATAAAGACTGGATGCGCATGGGTAAACAAGCCTTGCTCCATCAAAGGTGAAGAAATGCACCAAAGCTGTCTTAATTACATGTTGTATATTGTATATTTAACACGTGTAGAAATAAAAGTGTAAAAAAGAGAAGCTGTTGTTTTAGAAGCACTTAGCGTCTGGACCTATTTCTAGAACTTGATCCTGGGCGCGCGCAATCACTACGCCCACTGACAAGACAAGAAATAGGTCCAAACGCTAAGTAGACCTATTTAAGTGCGATCTTTGTACTGGACGCACAGAGATGAAATTGATATCAATCTCCTCGTCTGACTCTGGGTAGGACAGCAAATGAGTGTATTTCCCAAAATGTTGGCGTGTTCCTTTAATGCGCACACACACACACACGCACATTCTGGAACACACACGCGCTCACACACACACATTCGCTCTGCTTCTTACCCAGGGCTTCTGATTAAAAGCCCGTCATTTCCTTGGTTTGGCTGTAATGAGAAGCACACACCTGTTTCTCACAGCTGTTCCCTATCGCAAGCTGTCTTCCTTCACTCTCGAACCAGACGCTTCGGAGGTGATGACTGTTTGATGTCATAAATCACCAGCCGGGAATCCAATCGCGGAAACGGGCCTCGTTAGAATCGGCTAACCAATGGGAGTTGTCTTTAACCCGGTGCTCTAAGACCCAGAGCAGAACAGGATTTAATCATTGTAAATTTCAGCCTAGCCTTTGGCACCATTGCAGGACAAATGTAGTTTGAGCTCATTTGTGTAATCAGAGTCCCTAGTGGAGCCCGGCTTCGTGAGTCATGGAGATTCTACAGAGGTCACATGCGGGCTTAAACATGTCTGTCATGAGAGAATTTAGTCTAACACAGGATTGCAATCAGGGGGCGCCCCACTTGGATTTCACCACAGCCACTCTAGTGTACTCACACATTCACACGCATATTGTATATACATGTGCAGTGTAAAAGCACATTCACACAAACACACACACTTAGGAAAACACACTTTCACACACTGATGATGATGTCAGTGTTCGGTAAGGAAATAACGGTCCGGTTTGGTTAAAACGTGAGACTCTTACTCTGTCTTGCAGTTAAAATGCTCAGCCCTCAGTTTGACCTGTCACTGAGGTAATGGCTTTAGTGTTGAAAGGAGTTTCATCAAAATAACCCTTCAATCATTGACAGTAATGTTTGTCGGTTGCGGTTTGTAAACACAGCATTCAAAGTTGGCTCCTCCTGCCCGGCTCGACGACAGTTGAGATGAGACGAGAAGAGAGTCCCGCTTTCACACCCTGCACGCTGTGATTGGCTGGAGGCTACACACCCACGTGAGAGCACTGTCGACGCCCAGAAACGTCCCAAACGCAGCAAAATAAGAAAATACAGGCAGATGGCAGAGTCTATGCAGATATAGACACACCACATTTCTAATGGGTAATAAGTAATGAATGAGAGGGATTATTTTTGTATGAGTCTATACATTGTTTTTTTAGGAAAGTCCTACTCACAGTGCAGGTTTTCATTCCAACCAAACACTACACCAGGTGATTTCACTGATTGGCACACCTTTGACAAGAGAGGAGGGGGCTAATCAGTGAAATCACCTGGTGTAGTCTTCGGTTGGAATGAAAACCTGCAGCCTCATGGCTCTCCATGGCACAGGATTGTCCACCCCTGCCTTAGAGTGTGGGGTCTGGGAAGACCTCAGTGGACTTCCCCCCTCTTCGTCTTGACTCCTCTGACGATATCACCAATGAGGAGGGTTATCAGCCGTCCTTGGATTTCACCAGCCCCCTCTCCGCCTTTGGTGTCCCGCCCATGAGACAGCTACACCAGGACTTCCACAGGCTCTTTCAGGCCATCGCGGTGGCTAAGGGGATTCTGCTTCCCAGCCCCCTGCCCCTCCCTGAACCCGATGGCGTGGTAGGTGAGTATTATTGCCAAAAACCATCCACCCGGCAGCTTTTCCTGTGTTCCACGTTCCCACCCATCAACCCCTACATCGATGTTCAGGTGTCCCACGGCTTGAGAATGCCCTGGTCTCGCTCTTCTGCCCGGATGCTATTTGGAATCCTGAGAGGAAGCCCAGACCAAAACAGCGGCTCCACCAACAGCTCGCCGACCTGGCTGACAAGTCTTTCACTTGGGCTCAGTGCTGCTGCGAACAACGTAATGCTTCTCTCCTCTTACCTTGGTGGCAGGAAAGGAGACTCTCAACCGCAAGGAAATGGAGAACCTGGCCAAGACCTCTGGCGCCACCCTGGCTGGCTGTGTCTCTAGCGGCGCTGGCTATACCCTCATTGACATTTCATGTTGTTCATCTGATATGAATCTCATTCAGACCACGCCTACTTGAGTACTAGTTGAGTTTTCAGTTTCCACCTCCCACAGTCAGTGGGCTCCTTTGATGTCTGCAACTGAAGCTCACAACTGGTACCATCACCCATTCACTCAATACGGTTAGCACACAGTCTTCCAAGGAAGCGGTGCTTCACGCCAATGTGGATCAGGGTATCATTTCTCACAGTGACCTGGTGAACATGGGAGGGAGCCAGCCTTCCCTTTCCATCAGGGTCCCCCATGGGTGAGGCAGGTTCAGAACCAGCTCACGGCGGTAGGGACCCAGATGTCGTACAATACATTCGTCGGCAGCTTACCTCATCTCGAGGCTCGCTCGCTAACTGAATACTACACAGTATGGCAAGAAAGGTGTCACCCGTCAGAATGGCTAGACAGAACGCTGAGGCTGGGACACCCATTACAATTCGCGGCCCCCCAGCCTCCTTTCTGGGGGGGTGAATCAGACCGTACTGTCAGACACGACAGCAGCGTCATCCCTCTCTGCTGAGATACAAATGTTTTATCGAAACAAGTCATTTCTATCCTACCTCCACAGGATGTGGCGGAGGGAATTTGCTCCCGTTATGTTTTGGTTCCCAAGAAAACAGGGGGTGTGAGGCCCATTTTTTTAGATACTCTCTGGCACCCTGCACTTTTTCGAAGTGTGTGGAGACAGCACTCGAACCACTGGCGCCAGGGCATGAGGATTTTATTCTACCTGGACGACATTCTGGTTCTCAGCCAGACAGAGGAGACAGCAAAACATCACACCGGTCTTCTGGTGGAGCATCTGTCCCTATTGGGTTTTGCCATCAGCTGGGGAAAGAGCGCTCCTTTCCCCAGCCAACAGCTGGCGTACTTGGGCATCATACTGAACTCACCCTCTATGATGGCCTCTCTCTCCTATTCTCTGTCGGAGAATTTTCTCTCTCACTCTGTCCTCAGCTCTGGGGCTCTCCCTCATCACTCTAGCTCTCGCTAGGATGAAATGCCTCCTGGCTCTGTCTCCAGTTGGGGTTATTTATGCATTTTTACGCACTGAAATGTGTGTATTCTCCCCTTGGGGTTACATTTCATAACTCCCACACTGCTTCTCCAGGCATTTTTTATATTCCCCTGTTACTTGTTTCTCCCTTCTTAGGAGAGATAAAAAAAAAATATTCTCGGGGATCAGCGTTTTTTACGCATCAGAAAAGCAGTCTTTCCTCCTTTTCCTGTTACAATTCGTTACCTGCATTGTAGGCTATCCTGCTTTTCACCCCAACTGGTGTCTTAACCTTATGATATTGCTTTAGGCTTATCTGGTTTCAGCTTAGCCTCATTTGTAGGCTTTTCTGGTCAGCCATTCTCGTTCTGTCATTGTCATCAGTTCTGATATATGGAGGGTGCGTTTTTACGCACTGGGGACCCAGACCTTCTGGAGGTTATATTATAACCTATTCTGTCAAGGTTTTTTCCAGAGTTTTGTGTAAGTGGGTATAACTAGTTAAATGAATGTGGGATAGGTGCATTGGTAAAATTATTTCAGCTGGCGCATTTGCGCACACAGAGCAGTCCAATAGGCGAAGCAAGATGCTTTGCCCACATTCATATAACTAGAGTTATACTTCATAACTATCGTTATATATACTCTAAGATGGCAGCATGGTGCTTGATCATGACATATCACAAACATAGAACAAAATTTTCTATCGATCTGATTGACCTAAAGAGAATCAATCTCCAGAAAAAAATGTTTGCACAATAAAAAGAACACATCGAGCCAAGTGTGACATCTGGAAAAATATTATTGGAGGAGAAAAAAAATCATAAAACTTGAATGGAACTGCTCCAATGCCTCCAACTGCAGTACCTCACGTCTCCACTAGTTTTTGTGGCTTCAAGTGCAGAGGCAAACCCTGCCCCAATGGGAGCAAAGCACTGACTGCATGGAGCAGAGAAGGAACACCTGGGACGATAATAACGAAAAATAAATAAATAAATTGCCGTGGCCGATCATGTGGCGCCCCGCCACAGTAGAATATAAAGGGGAAACACTGGACTAAACATTTTCACAGAAGACTGTTTCACAGAAGCTCTTCCTGTTTTTGTTGGCGCACTTTGTTTGTGCCATATGTAGATCTATTTTCCTGGGAGATTGTACCCATTTGCACACAAATTGCATACTGAACGAGAGGTTTCTAGGGAACCAATCTTAACAGTGCTGGTGTCATTCTTCCATAGTCATTACAATATGTAATCACAATTTATTTTATAATATGTTAAAAGAAAAATCCTGTCTGTAGTGGCTTTAAATAACAAATTAGCCTTGAAAACAGGTAAAGCAACTAACATTAATGTTAATATTTAACTATGTGTCACTACCAGGTGGTAATAGCAACCTAACATTAGTTATCAATGCAGATGTCAAAGAGAAGACAGTGGCTGCCCAAATGCAAAGGTCAGCCATAAAACTAAAAAGCTGACATTACTGTGTACGCCTGTAATCAAACCATCAGTGATGAAATGATCAGTCACAGGCCAAAAACAGCACATAAATTAAACATATCTACTTAATAATATTAAGACAGCAGACATGCAGGCAGCTGTTCTTAGCCATTGTTGATTAAAGTTTACCTCCAACTTGGCCGCCACAGGGTGTGTTGTGTCACCTAAAACCCTCAATTATGATTACCCTGGTTTCAATCAGCAGCAGCAACAGGTTATCTGCACTGTTATGTATCTGTGCAGCTAGCAGGTTAGCTAATTTGCAATGATTTATTTGGAAGCTTGCTAATGAAGAAATGTCATGTCAAACAGAAAATAGCTCTGGGAATAGATGTAAACAATTCAGCACTTAAACTAGTTGTTAGTTGTGTCAAAATATTGATTCTCTACAACAGGAAACATCTATTTCTGCATTCTCTTTGAAATGAATGGAGCTGCTACAACTCTATTCATGTCTACTGAGCTCTCTGATCCATGAGCTACAAAGGTAAATATAGTAAATATATAGAAAATCTTGGCATAGGCCTCCCTTTTCAAGTTATAATGTCGCCCTCTGGTGGTTTCACTCAAAGCTCAGTAAGAGAAGACATTTCATAGGGAATATGTTACAGAATGCATTGTAATAAACATTACCATAATTCAATTTCCGTGTAAATTGAATTATGGTAATAAACATTACCATAATTCAATTTCCATGTAAAAAATAACCTTCCTACATTGACTGTAATGGGCTTTTGGTTGTTAAAGAGGAAAATACTAACTAATACTTCTAATCAAAAATGACTTACATGGTTAGCTGTTTTCTTGTTATTTTGTATTTGCCAATAGGAAATGAATGAGGACTTTCTCAGCAATGAATGCAGCCAATAGAAGCATTTGTTGTCACTTTCCCTACTTATATAATGTTGTCAATTCAGTGTTTCTGTGGTAGTCTAGTGGTAGAGTTTGTGGGTGGTCTGGTGGTTAGTCCTCCAAAATGTGGAGTATGTTAATACATTTATCTATTTGAATTGTGAAAATGCTTCAGTTAGACCATTAACATGTTTGTTTAAGCAACATACTGACAATGACAATAACAATAACAATGTTTCCCCACTATAACAAAAACAAAACAAAAAGCAATACAGAACCGTGACAGCATAACTGATTTATGTACTGAACCCAAGCTGCCCATTGCTCTAGCCTCACTGTGGAAAAGCATAATTGTAGGGAACAATGTGTGCCTTAGTAGTTTTCACTGTTGTCTTGCAGCGACAGGGACCTGGGTTCGATTCACAGCTTAGGTCCTGTCTGCATGAGTTTGCATGTTTTCCCTTTGTGTGTGGATTTCCTCCCGGTACTCTGGTTTCCTCCCACCTCCAAAAACATGCAGTTTAAGCTGGAGACTCTAAATTGCCCATAGGTGCGAATGGTTTGTGTGTGTAGTGAGCCTCCGATGGACTGACGAACCATCCAGGTTGTCCTCCTGCCTCCCCCTCCAAAGTAAGCTGGGATAGGCTACAAGCCCCCATTTACCAAAACACAGGATATGATGTAACTATCCCTTGTGCCATAATCCCCTTAACAGGAATAAGCGGCTAAAGAAAATGGATGGATGTGTCAGTGTAAAAGGACTAGTTCTCCCATTAGTCCAATAGTGAACATTTTGTCAAAACCAAGAGGCACATAGCTAAGACTATTCTGATTAGAAATGGTTTGTTGATGTACATGTAATATTTTAAATCTTTTGGTGTTCTTTAAGCTGACCCTATCACAATGTGAACCAGATATAACTACGGGCCACTACAGCCACTTAAGAATTCCAAATATACCCTATCACAACATTGGAGGTCAAAGGTCAAGTTCTGTTGACCTGATCATAAGATAGGATGGGATAGGATAGAATAAGATATTAGCTTAGTTGTCTTTGATTCAAGTATTATGCTAAGAGCGATGAAAGTATTATGAACATTAGAGTAACAACATTTCTAATCATGTGTATTCTGTGTAAAATTACAGTAAGAATTAAGTTGTTGTTTACAGTGTATGTATGATCTGACAGCAAAGAGACACTGGACAGGTGGCAGCTATATGCTTCTACTGATAAGAAATATAAGGACAAATACAATGACAATGCACTATGTTTTGAGGCAGTTTGAGTGAAAAACCTTCTACTGCAATGCAAGATAAGATGTCCACACCCTTAAGGAGGGACTAAAGAAACTTATATAATTAATAGCTTACTGCATGTATTTGACTTTGTTTCCTGTTACACACTTGTTGTACTTGAAGTGCCGCTCCTTCCGTGGAGCTGTCCAATAAAGTTTGATTCTGTTGGTACCCTGATTTGTCTTTGTTGAATGATTGAGAAAACATTGATCCTATCATGTTGCAGTAGAAAGATTGCAACGATTATCTGTTTTCTATTGAAAGAAAGTGAAAGAATTTTCTTATATTGTCTTGACTAGTATAATAACCTGTTCTGCTGTATCAAATGTCAAACTGTGGCACAGTTCCAGATTCAGGGCAAGGTTATGACTAATAGGACCATATTACACCATATACAATTATTTTCAGTGGTTGTCTGTTAGTTTATTTTATTTTATTTTATTTTAGTTCACTTTAGTTTAGTTCCTCGGGCAGAGCCCTACTTGTCAGACCAAATGCTAAACAGGCCCCAAGGCTGTTGATCCTGCCTGAGAAACTTTGGCGGGCAAAATAAATGTCATATTTCCGATCACCTCTTAAAAACAGGCTTACAGTATATTGACTTTTTTTTTTTAAACTTTTTTCCTAATTTTGTTCTCATCGTATTTACATTTTATTCTTCTGTTTTTTTAAATAAAAATAAAAAGGCTTGTTAAACTAGTTATTAAAATTAGACAATAAAATGTACACTTAATGATAAGCTACTGTATTTTTGCATACTGTGGCAGTAGGATGATTAATTATTTTTTATTGAAATTTACATCCTCAGTAAAATTTCTAAAATATCCTTTTCATTTAGATATAATTGAGGACTCATTTTGTGTTAGATCACATATTCCTCTTACTGGAAAGAATATTTTAGACATTTTAGACACATTTCTGCATGTGTCTTTATACTGCATGTGTCTTACATGGCTGCATTGGGAGGGAAGACTCAGTAAGCAGTGACCATAATTTGATTTATTGAAAAAAAAAAAAACCCCAGCATGAAACAAAGGATTCCATGCAACAGAAAAAATGTCTCTTCCAAGGCTAAATTTACCACTTGCATGGCGTTGAGCTAGGCTATAGCCTAGCAAAGCGTTTTAAGGACATGCTTAGAAGATTACTTTTATAAAGTAATGCCAAAATGACACAAGACGAACCTTTTTCGGTAAAAGTTTAAAGCGTAATTTAGTGTGGCATTTATATCAAACAAGTTTGGGCCGGAGGCACTGTCATGCGGTGTCACTGTTAAATGTAGGTCAAAGTAGGTGACGGAAGGGTGTCCTCCCTTGAACCCGGAATATAAATCCATATCACTATCCTGCAGATGGCGCGCACAATCATGTCTGTGGTGCTCACAATATCCGTATATAGCCGACCCTGCTTTTACTATGATAGATGGCGATTGGCTAAAGCGCAACCTTATGTCAACCTTAATATTTGGAATGTAGGCAAGGTTACGTTATGCTAATGTAAAGACAGAGACTTTTTGTATAAACGCCGCAGACCCACAGGCTCTCGTCAAAATTTCGGAGGCAGTCTAATATATTGAACAGGGCCGATCATGCGTAGCCTTAATTATTTGACCTATTTGTCTGTAAAAGCTTCGTCGTTCGGATACAGTCTCGGATACAGAATCGCCTAAACGCGAAACACTGACCATTATTGTGCCGCCGGACCTAAATAAATCTGTTTTGCAAATATATAAATATCACCCTCAGCATGGCCCATTATTTTAATCTAAACTACAGACAAGCGCGCGCGCATACATGCACACCTGTCACTGTCTAGACAGGGAGGGGGCATTAAGGAGGGGGCATTAAGGCGGTGGGTGAGGGGGATCCCACATGACCCATTACTTGCTTTATTCTATGCCAGCCAGAACAAGGCATTGGATAACGAAAAAAAAAAAATCAACAACAACAAGAAAAAAACAATTGCTCTACTCAATCTGATTGGCCAGCTAAACCGACACCATTTTTTCTGCTAACTTGAGGTCAGCTCGGGACGTTAAAAAATAAATAAATGAGAAAATAGAAATGCGTAGAAAGTAAAAGACACGACAGACAATCTAGCTTGTTGGTACTAGAAATGATTGGCAGCGCCGTCGTCCAATACAAAACTGTAATCCCACTGCTGCGCTGTACTGGCAGCGACGTTGTCCAATGCAAAGTTCAGACGCATGACAGACACACAACTCGCAATTCCCTGTCCTTTTTATTCAGATTGGGGTAGATTTAAGAGTTCATTCAGCTCGAACTCTGTGAACGTTACGTTTTTAATAGTGGTCTTTAGTGGAAAACCTATGAGTCAGTAAAATACTAGGTGACGGAAAATCGTATTCATCGTGGCAATACTGTAGCGAACAAAATATGTTAAATAGTTACAAGCTGTAAGACCCGCGATACATTTAATATAGAAATTGCTGCTTTTTTTTTGTTCATGCTGAATCAAACCACACTGAGTAGGAGGAACACACTACTCCAGAGCCATAATGGAGCCAGTTTCAACGTCCCACTGTGCTCGGCGGGGAGGGTGTGCGCTCTACGATTGGGGCATAATAATGTTGACCGATTTATGATCCAACCTACACCGCTCAAGACAGTGCACTGTTCCAATCGTAGCTTAAGTGAATAGGCGTGCCTGCCCAAAGTATTCGATGTATAGTTAAAAAATGGGAGGGCACACTTGAACTGAGGTCCTCTATGAAGGTAGGCTGCAGCGTGTGTTTATTGATGAGATGAAAGAAGATGGAAGTGAGAAATGAAACAAAGTAAAGGAACATATTAAAAACTAGCAGCTTTGTCGGGCAAAACGGAGGAGCTGTGGGACGCTGTCGCCACTATTGAACGAGCTTCGGACTGCAGGTAAGAAATTAAGAAAAGTAGGAAAAGGGATAGTCCTTCATAATATCTATTAGGCTATTAATAAGGGAAGAAGGCAGTAATATTCTATATCATATATAAAATTTCCTTATTGTCTTGGTGTTGATATGCATATAATACCATTCACTTTCATGTAGTTCCCACCGGTTTTACGAACAAAATATTGAGCTATAGGGTAAAACATAATCGAAAACTTCATTCTTTTAGGGGTCTAATAGATTGAATACATTCTAACGTCAATAGTAAATGAAATGCGTTTTGGGGCTTAGTGTTGGCTGCTCGGGGTTTTGTTGTCCATTTACATTCGACTACAAAAACGCGCTGCCCTGGCATGACGCAAGTTGCCCATCTGTCATTATTCTCAACATGCTTCTTTACCTTTAGCCTACACTTTCGGATTTTCTTGCGAGCTGGACAATAAGCACTTAACAATATACTGTCTTCAAATTGTTTCATAAGTCTGTTTCAATCAGCCATTGCTAAGCGATGCTCACAAGCTGCTGGCTCAAATTTTACACATTATAAGCCCAGAACATCTGTGGCAGCCGACGTGCGCGTTTGGGTTTTAGGTCAGTTATTTGAATTGGGAGAAACAGGTTTCCTGTTGCAACTAACCATCATATGATTTTTAGAAGGCAAATTCTTCAATCCATTTCAGTTTCTTTAACTTACAAAGACAGCAGTGGTTTCGTACAGTGCCTAAAATATATATAGCAATATAGCGGGCTTAGTCAGTCAAACGTATAGTCCATCTATATGTTTTCCTTGAATTATAGAAATATGCTTAAGTCACACTAACAACTGCTCAATAAACCGAGGGAGACTTAGTAATATTTAAGCATAGTATCCCAAGCTAAAAAGTCACTGCGGGTTCAGTTACACTGATAAATCAAAACTATCCAGTGGGACACTGCTCTGGATTTTGGTGCCATGTTTTACCAAATGAATGATCACTTTGATTGTCGCAATATGCTTGGCCGTAAATGTTAACGATGGCGAGATGTTTTGATAAAAGGTGGCCTAGAATTGGGTCGATGCTGTGGTGTAATTAAAGTTGCAGGAGACAGGCTTCCTCCGCGCCTTTTGAGACATTTTGTTGCAAAATATTCTTTGTGAACTTGTAATTCCTTTGTGCTATCCGCCGATTAGGTTACAGCATTTTTGAGGCACCTCACCTCACAAAGTTGTGAGAAATCATTTGTATGTTCAGTCTTATCGCCAATGAAATAAAATAGCCTATACAGCCTATAGCCTATGACCCAAAAATGCCCTGACAGGGCCTAATGCGAGCTAAATAGGAGCAACATGTCAATCGTGTTCTTTAAGTTCGTCTCTGTCAATGTGTGTGTGTGTGTGTGTGTGTGTGTGTGTGTGTGTGCGTGTGCGCGCGCGCGCGCGCGAGAGAGAGAGAGAGAGAGAGAGCGTGCATGTCAGTTTGGCAGATGTGTGGCAGATGTTGTCAAGTAGCGCTTCACTTTGTCAAATGAAGACTGATAATGCAATTCGTATGTCCTTTATGAAAGGCGTAAACAGCACATAACATAGTTTCTATACAACCCCCCTCTCTGGCAAGTGAGTGTCTCTGATTAATAGGAACGGACCCGCCTATATCCCAGAATTTAGCTTATGTGTCTGCGTAAAGCTTTGCGTCATTAGTCATGCTGGAAGTCGTTGTGACATGATCATTCGATCAATTTAACCATAGGCGCAAGTATATCGCGTAGGCTACACCACGTTTTGATTATCGTACAGGTGAGCTTTTGAGCGCACCGCTGCGCTCAGCTTCCTTAAGCGCTGAAGTGGCCTATATGGACGTGACTTGTTTGTGAGAAGAAAAACTTTTATTTTTTGTTAGCATGCCGCCTAGTATGCATAGACCAAGTGTATATCTACCTTATGCAATTATCATATCTGTTGTAATCAATTTCTTTTCTGCCTTTTATTCAGAATGTCTCTAATACGTAAATGGGTTTTAAGCCTTTAGGCTAGGTTAAGTACATTGATAGTTATCACGTACACTGGGTCATCTGCTTTCTAAATGGATAACCTTTGGAAAATACAGCACATGCAGCTCAGTGTAGCATAATACAACATTTGCTACATATCCTAATGTGAGATAGACACTGGGAATTATTAAAAACCCATCCTATACATGTTATACTGTGATTCTACAGTAAGTAGGCTGCATGATGGAAAGTAATACAGTAAAAACCGTCATTAATACAGGTTGGGCAAAGTATATGGGATTGAATCACTTGAAAGGAAAAGAAACCTCACCTCATTTTACGGCTTATATTTTTTTGGTCATTGTGTTGTTGAATTAGAGAATATTGCTTTTGTGTATATGAGTGAGCAATTTCAATGAAGACTGTGATTGAAAAGTCTTTTGATCCAAGCAAAGAGTGTATATAGAGAAGGGGAGGAAGCCCCAGAGTATCAAGTGCCCAGTTGCATCTATGTCAAGTCACTAATGAGCATTTTTTTAATGTATGTATTCCATGCTTTCATTAATATTCATAATTTTTGAGCCATAGCCATTTGCCCGCTTTCTGTCAATGTTAAGACCCGCCCACAACTCATGAATATTTATGAGCACGTCTGCAGACCAAGGAGACTCATTAATATATGAAGGAGACCTAGCAGAATCTAGACCCACTCAATTGGTGACTCCACCTTTTTAAGGCATGAAGGGATTTGAAAGGGATATTCAAATAATCCCCACCCAACAATCTATCCCTGTTTTCCTCTGTTAATAATCAACCTTCCTTCTCTCATCAACTAGGCAATGTCAGTTTCTCTCTCATTTCCTGTCAAGCAAGTGGAATTTCACATTCTCTTCTTTTGTTCTAATGACAGGTGCCTTTTGATTTGTTTTAGTTGTTCACCAACATAATAATTGAGAATTGGGAGGCCCCCCAGCCATCTTGCTGACCCCCATTTTTCTGTCGTCAAACCACTATGTGTACATAACATTCAATTCTCAATCACGTAAAGCTGATTTACTCACTCTTTCTTTTGAGTTGTTAATTGCTTTCACCTGATCATTCAATTTCACTCAAGTGAAAATGTAAACGGATGCCATGCAGTATTCACGTAATGATTGCTTCCTCTGAACAGAGCTCATAGAAAAAATTAACAAATAAAACTCATTAAGGGAAAAAGCTACAGAAATTGACTTTATACCGACATCTCTCTGCAGCCTCGAAAATACCAAATTTTGTGTTTTTCCCTCACCAGCCAGCCATCTTCCTTATTTATTCATGCGGGTGATGGTCCATAACTTACATAATTAAGTATATAAATGCATGTTTACTTTGAGTCCTGACAACTTTCTTGTAAAGATTCTTTTAGGCTTTCTTGTAAAGATTTTTTCAGGCTTTGTGCTTTATTGGACAGCATATAGAGGAGAACACAGGAAGGATAGAAAAAAATGCAATCCTGAGTGGGACGCCAATTCAAAACCTTTTCAGTTCATTGTATTTATCTTAGTCCACTGAATCAGGGCTGTTCCTTGCTCGATGTATTTATTTAATGCAAAATTTCCATTAAAACATTTCACAAGCACTTTAAAAAAACAACCGATGGTGGAGCTGCTTTTAGAGATCAAGAAAAACTTGACATGATGAAACTTGAATATTTTGGTTTACAATTTCAGGCAGGGTATCTTTAGCAATGCAGTGGAAATACATTGATATAACTAGCCATTTAGGTGGTTTATCTCCAGAGTGTCACACTGCTTGTTGTTTGCTTTTGCCAAATTATCCATTGTTCTAGACAACATTTATTGCAAGATGCATTTGCCAAATGTTTTCCCATAATACTGGTCCAATGTAATGTGATTGCCAACTGGGAATGTTTGGAGGTGTTCATCTTAAATAGAAAGACTATTTTCAACTAAAAAAACATTTACCTTAAGTGACTAACTCAAGAATTATGTTTTCCTAAGCTTGGAAGTTTGTTCAGGAATGTTGCGTAAAGTTTCTGAATTGATGCCTGTAGCCAAGTATGTATATTTATTGTTTTACAGCAATTTTAGCCACAACACCGCATTTGAGACCCTACTTACAATGGCAATTCCATAACCCCCCCACCTTCCACACACACACACACACACACACACACACATACATACACACACACACACCACACACACAAAGACAACCCAGGTGGCAGAGAAGTATGTTTTTATGTTAACTCATGTCAAGCTTATTTTTTCTAAGCTATCCTCTTGACTAGTACGGACAAACTACTGGCCATCGGCTTACTAAAAGGTAAAGGCTTTCAGACATTTTGCTTGGTGGCTAGTTAATATTGTTGCTATCTAGAAAACGAGCAGGCTAGCTGCTACCTGGCTAGCTGCTACCTGGCTAGCTGGCTTAAGTCATTCTCCACATGAAACATTGCCTTAAAAATAGTTTTGAATTATTTAGATCAGCGTTTGGCGATCACACAACTGCACAGTTCATAGATGTAAACACTAAGTTAACTTAGTATTTAAAGGAAGGACATACCCTCAAGGTGCATATGCAACACAAAAATTAGTTGGGATTATGTTGTTTCCTTCGCTGCAAGGTAAATATAGAAAAATAAGTTTCACGCAACTCAGTCAAGGATAAGGTAACCAATGGGATAGTTTTACTGAGAAAACAAGGTTTTTATGCAACTGGGCAATGGTTTATTCCACATTTAAAGTGTCTAATCAAGTGGTTCATAACCACTACAATTCACATGTGTGAATACTGATTCAATACTAATTCAATGTTGATGTGAGATTTTATTTGGCATTAAAGTAGGCTAATACTTTTGTCATCAATTTAGTTGCAGTGGAACAATCAGGTTTTTTGGTGGGGTGGTGGAAATTTTAAAGTGGCAATTACCACTTTTAACTGGAGACTGGTAGGTTAAAATTTGTATTATGAAAGTATCATTCAGACCCAGCCATATGACCAACATATGTCCACAGAAGAGCACATGGAAATGCTGTTTGATACAAAATCGTTGTGCATATTCCAACATAAACTGAAAAAAAGCCCCATAACACAAATTTTCATAGCTAACGCATGTTTTTCAGTTTTAAGAAGACTTTTATTTAGGTATTTTCACTCAAAAGAGTGACACCCTGTTCCACTGTAGGTATCACAGGAACACGTAATGAAAGCAGACAATAGGATTTGATTGTTCTGTTAATGTGCCATGTAGTTGTTATGAAGCTCTTGTTTCTCGGTTATTAATGTTTTCTAAACTGGTGTTCATGTTAAGTCTAATGACAAAAGAACATTATTTTAGGATGAACAGTATCATACATTAGAAAACAATTAGGAATTTAATCTACCTCAAACATATCAACACACATTTGCCTCAGGACAAGCCTACTGTTTCCTATCTAAATGTTTTACATTTAAATGTGATTATCAGAACCAGATTTGATGGCCTCTTCTTCTTTTTTCGGAAAATTTTGCTGTGGTTGTAGCCAAACAGATACAGTATGTGCCTTAGAATTGTTTTTAAGATTGTAGATTTTGATATCAGTCAAATTCTTATCTTTGATAAATTAAAAAAAAATTCTTTAACTCTTTTCTACACACATACACATACAAAGAGAATCCAGCTGCATTTACTTTCACACATTAGCAGTAAGTGGTTTTAATTCCTTTTCAAACTTGCTCTAAAAGGTGTGTTTGAATCCTAGAGAAACATTTTATTTGCAGAAAGAAATGGGCATCTAGGCATTATTTCTAGTCCTCTTTAAACACATACACGCAGGCCCAGGCATCCAACTGATGTGAAAAATGTATCCTGGATTCTAATAGCTAAGTTGTATGTTTGCCAAGGTGCATGTGCGTCCTCAGCTCACCCCGCTACCCATATGGTTTTCTACAAGTCATGGTGAGATCACCGCCTAGTTGAAGGGGAAAGTATCTGGAGAGTATTTTAGAAATGAAAAAGAATAAACTCTTCAGTAACTTTTTAAAGGATCATATAAAGAATAACTTTACTATTCTGTCTAATCTGTGCATATATCCTGGCTCCAGGAAGACTTTTTAAGCCTCATGCCAGTAAACAACAGTAACAGAAGCCAAAACTTTAAGACTATCCACAGTCTCATTCAAAAAGGCACAGCGACAATGGTGTGCACTGTGCAGTGGGTAAACCTAAGGGGTATTATCTACACAATAGTAGTTGTGTTGTGGTTGAGCAAATAAAGACTATTAGGACTAAAAGTATTTCCTCAGAATCCAAACCTTATTGTTTTTTTTCTTTCTTTTTTATTTGAGTAAGCCATTCGTTTTCTGAAATATGACCAAAGGAAATCGCTGGTAGACATATTTTTACTTGCCCCATGTGGCAGAGCAAGAACATGTATGACCTGTTTGGCAACAGGGATATTATGATGAAACAAATTTCAATGTTTATAAACGTTGCTGGGCTTGTTTGAGATATTGGTGCAGCAACTTAGAAATGAGCAAGAGAGATTCTGGTGTGACCCATGATCACCACAGTAACACTTCACATAAACATTACAACATTCATAATGCCTGATCAAGAGCTTTATAGCAGCTACATGGCACATTTGTGAATACTCATGCAATTCTAATGAGGTTTTAATGTAGTAGTTATGTTTTTGTGACATAGCAGTGGAACAGTGGGTGAATTTATTGAGAATTCAAAATAAAAGTTCTCATTGGTAGCCATTTTTAACTGAAAATATACATTAACAATGAAAATATGTGTTATTAAGCTGTCATGTATTTTGTGTTGTTTTAAACAACACTTTAAAATACATGCCTTTATGTGTACCTCCTTCACTTCCCTGGACTTGTGATTACAGTACAACCAATCAGCTACTGCTGGTGGCGTAGCTGTCAGTTGTAATAGTTACCATTAGCTGACTGGCTACTATCTACATAGCTTACTTGTTACAGTCAGCTTACCAACTCATAGCATTTAGCATTATATCGGCCAACTTCGTTACATAGCTAATGCACAAGCCTTGCAAATTAGTCATGATTGGTATGCAATGTTATTAGCTGGCTAACTAACAATAGTGTTGTTTTTCTATAGTAATGACATTGATTGGGTTAGGTAACGTTAAAGATTTTGACGTTTTTGAGCTGAAACATGCATCCTTGTGCTGCACAATGATTTCCCACAATGATTCAAGTCTGAAAATGTCCATTTATGCCATTTTTAGGAGTATTTTGGGTAAAAAATTACATTTTCTAAGCAGAGCCAAAACCGATTTCCCATGTGACATGACATAGGCCTACGTTGTTTCATGCTGTGACGTGGCTAGCCTAGCACAACAGCATCTGTTTGTAAAGTTATAAAATCCTCTGAACCCCCTACACCTGCCTCTTTGTGACTGAGCCAAACAGCCTTTCCATTTTAAGATCTCCACC